>AWOL01S0123164.1:10181-29382 GCA_000715115.1 Nicotiana otophora
GACAAGGTGGGTTGCTCTGATGGTAAGCACCCTCCACTTCCAACCAAGAGGTTGTGAGTTCGAGTCACCCCAAGAGCAAGGTGGGGAGTTCTTGGAGGGAAGGATGCCGAGTGTCATTTGGAAACAGCCCCTCTACCCCAGGGTAGGGGTAAGGTCTGCGTACACACTACCCTCCCCAGACCCCACTAGTGAGATTACACTGGGTTGTTGTTGTTGTTGTTGTTGTTTGTTGGCCTAAAACCTACAATTATTGTCATGTACTTGGCTGTTATGCGCCCAATTTGGACAAGGTGACTACGTTATCTATTTTAATCAGTGGAACATAACCTGACTTTTCTAACCATTAACACTTATTCCATTATTTAAGATGTTAAATGCTGGTCATTTGCCTTACAATCCTATTATTTTTGAATGAAGGTCTTTGATGGATCGATAGGTAACCCAGTCATCAGTCATAGCTTTAGGGAGTAGAACCAGGTGGATGACCTTCTAGCTAAAGAGGGAGCAAAGAGGAAGTTTTTTGACAAGACATGGGTTTTGATAGTTCCTCTGATATTTGCTAACGATGCAATGTGGACAGACATCCTAGGAACTGCATTTAGTAGGAAAATTTTGGTATGTAATATTAATAACACTCTAACCAACAATGCTAGGCACCTGGAAAGCCCTATAAACATGTTTGTATTGTAATTATTATTTAATTAAGTATCTGATTTAACCCAAAAAAAAAAAAAAATTATACAAACAACCGTTGTTTTAGTTTTGTTTTCAAGGAAGAGCATGTCTATTTTTCGTATTAGTAATATGAAATTTAGTATTTAGTAGATTTTAATAGTATGCTTTAATAATACATATTTAGTACTAAATGTTGCATAAATAATACTTTTAACTTCTATGAATATATCTAACTTAATATATCAGATGTCCACAAGCTTAAAAATTGGGTAGATGACTGTGAGAAGGTCGTACGCAACCTTATGTAGTAGAATATGGTTACATGAGCGTGTCAAGAACTCGAGATATAATGCCTCAATTATACGTTCTTTATTATATTTTTATTTACCCTAAAAAACATATAACAATTGAATTTATACGCGGTTTTAAGGATACGTAATATAACTTGGCACAAATTAAGAAGACAAATTAATATTGAAATTGACAATAAAAGAATAAATGCAAACCACGCGTATTGAATTGCCTTGGCCCTCGAGTTTGACCACCTTTGAACCAAAGATGTTTCAACTGAAGTATGAACAGGCTAATAGAGTAACAAGATAATAAAAGCTAGAAAATGTCATCATATTGCTTTTATGGCATTGATATATGTCCATTACAAATGATCAGACCCCCCTTTATATAGTAGGGGTGTCCTACTCTTGGTACAATTCTATACAGGGTAAAAAATCTTATGATTTGCTAATTATTTGGCCTCTCCTTGATATGTGCCGATATTTTCGCCGTGATCCTCGACCGATCGCGGATATTTCGTCTGTCCGTTATTTGGCTCTGTAAGTTTCCCTCGATCTTGCTTGGTCTCGATCTCGATCTTGATCGATCTTTGGGTCACGAACTCGACGATCTAATTTTGCATCATGGTTCGATATAATACGAGGTCGAACCTTAACCTATCATATTCTAGTCTCATTAATCATACAAGGGGCGAGCCCGATTTTGACCGTATACCGATAGTCCCCTAGTTTCTAGGAGAGAAGATGACGAGAAACGATATGAACTTCCGAATCCCGTCTCGATGGGCCATGACGTAAGCGATGAACGTCGCTAATACACCCGACTATGACGTAAGAAACAAATGGATATCGAAACATCCCGCTGGTCCACTTACCAAGGTATTAAATGCCTATCAGTTACTAGTCGGCCACTATGGGTTCTGAACCGTCACCAGCAAGTTATAAGTACTCTAACCTTCCTCTATTAAAACTTTGCGTTCAAAGCTCCTCCTATTCTTGTTTCTTTTCAAAAATCCCTTTGCTTTGCAACTCTTGCACCCAAATTTCTTGAACTTTTAGCAAACTGCATACCATCTTAATTCCATTTTCTATTCTACAATGGCGAAAACTTCTAAGACTGTACCATAAAAGGAGGTTGCCTCTTCATCACGATCCACCGGCGACGGGGCTACGACGGAACCTCATCCTGAGGAATTCGTTTCGACAGGGTGTCATACTGTTGCCGATTTTAAGATTGAAAAGACCTCCACGGTACCGAGTTGATGTGAGCCGATTTTGAGGTATATATGCACAATTACCGATGATCTCCTCACCAAGGTTAAATAGGATTGCAACTTGGTCGATAAACATGTGGCGGTACCTTCGCTCGAGGAATCGATCACTACCTACGTAGAGGGTTTTTTAAGTGTTTACACTTACCCCTTCACGTTGGGTCTCTTAGACCCTATCATCATTGCTTTCTGCAAGAGGTACGACGTAACTCTTGGCCAGATCCACCCTTCCTTCTGGAGAATAGTGATTCTCCTCCAATTCTTCGTAAGCAAAATCGAGGGATGTCTCTTTACCCTCGATCATCTTATGTGCCTCTACAGTCCCCGACTCTATCGAAGAGGGCTGATCAAGCTTGCTTTTCGGGCCAGTAAGGCCCCATTCTCAATTATAGATGAGGCTCGGGACCGAGGTTGGATGGGCCGATTTGTTCGAATAAAGACTTCGGACCTGATCCCTATCGAAGACATACCATTTCCTGAGAAATGGAACCTGAATCGTAAGTATTACTTCGCCTTGAATGTTCAATCTTGTTGTTTTACCTCTTATCTCCTTCCTTATCGATATTTTTGGTGTTGCAGTTGTGGACTAGGTGCCGGACATAGTTCCTGAACTCAAGGAATGGGTCGAGGGCCTTGTGTCACAGAGACCTATTCCGAGCGTGCTTGGATAGAATTATCTAAGGGTCGATGGGAGGCCCGTAATTATGGTAAGTTTTCTCTTTTGATGCAATAATGTTTAATTCCCTCCCCGTACAGTCGAATTCTTATCGTTCTGTTTTCTTTTGTAGGTTTTCCCAAAGATGTTGCCATGAGGCCTCCATCCGGTGAGGAGGATGTGCCTCTCAAGTCCCCTGCTCCGAAGCAGGGTGATGAAAAGAAGAGGAAAAGGGTCCCGAGTTCCCCGAACTCGAAAAAGAAGAAACTGAAAAAGAGGTCGCGCAAGCCTAAGGGAAGCACCGGCGCTCTAACCTCGAACTCAATCTGCCAATTAAGGGACGAGTCTGAAGAAGAAGAAGAAGAAGAAGAAGAAGAAGAAGAAGAAGAAGAAGAAGAAGAAGAAGAAGAAGAAGAAGAAGAAGAAGAAGAAGTAAAGAAATCCCAGTTGGTGGCCCGTGTGCGGGCAGGTGAACCGGCGGATGCCGAAATCGGACCATCCCAGCATGAGGAGGTCGATGAGGGAGTCTTAGCCGAAGCTCCCGAACCAGAAGGGGTTGAGACCACTCTGCCCCCAGCTAAGGGGGTCAAAAGAGAGACTGGGGGCGACGCTTCTCAAGCAGAGGAAGGTATCCCAAGAGACGAGCTTGGGGCGATCGACATTACCGGGTCCCCTCACATTTCAGACGCTATGATTCTCAGGGGTGACTGATATCCACCACTTCTTGGACGGATTTGAGTCCACTTCCTTCGGGGATCTTACTGGGCTCGAAGACTTGCCGATGCCAAAGAAGGTACCATCACCGGGAGCCAATGGGTCTTCCTCGAGTCCAAAATTGGTGAACCGGTTCCCGGCCCCGGGTGTCGATCCTGACCGAAGACGGTCAATAGCTTTCTCTATCTCAGAGGATGCCCGGATTTTCTCTACCCCTGTGGGGGTCGCTAGCTACCTTCGGTGCTTGGTGACCGAAGAAGATCAGGCAGTGATGAACAAGGTGGAAACCCAACAAACATTAAATCGGGTAACTTTGTGTATCTTGCTGCTCATATACTCTAAATTTAAAGTTGTAAGTGACCATAACACCTT
The DNA here is from genome assembly GCA_000715115.1 of Nicotiana otophora. Lineage (NCBI taxonomy): Eukaryota > Viridiplantae > Streptophyta > Magnoliopsida > Solanales > Solanaceae > Nicotiana > Nicotiana otophora. The sequence goes on from AWOL01S0123164.1 coordinate 14,162, forward strand.
CCCTTATGCTTTCAGGCTTCGGTGTTGCATCATGAGACTTTCCTACGATACCGGGAGGAATTAACTCAATATGAGGCCGAGGTTCGGGACCTCACTGAGAAGAGTGACACCTATAAGCTTCTCAGTGAGAAGCTTCAGGCCAATTTAGTAACGGCTCGAAATGAGCATACTGAGATGGCCGAGAAGGTATTTCGAGTGCTTCATGATAGTGAAGATGAATTGAAGATAGTGACTAACGATTCGATCCTGCAGGTCCATCAAAGGCTTGAACATATCAGGGATCTTCAGGCACAGGTAAATACTATTCAAGCTGAGGTTGAGGAGTTCAAGAAAAATATAGACATCTTAGCCTCGAAAAGGGAAGCTGCCCAAGAACAACTGGAGTCGGACGAGACCCAGCTCTGAGCTGCAAAAGAGAAGGCCTAGGTGTAGGTCAAGAAAATCGAGGAGCTTCAATCCTAATTGGACTTGGATATTTCTAATAAGGCAAACTTGGCCAATGAACTTGAGGCAGACAAATCTAAGGTGGCCGTGGCTAATACCAAAGCGATGCTAAAGTGTCCCAATTCAAGGTCGATGTCGAGGCCATCCAAGCGCAGGCCAAGAGCATGGTAGATCATGAAAGGTGGCAAGCTAGAAGGGAGGCCCTCGAGGGAGTCCATGCTGAGGACTTCGATATACTGCTGAAATCAAAAACGCCAAAGTAGAAGAAGTCAGGGCTCGGAAGTTGGCCTTTCCTGAGGAAGATTTCGAGAGTTTAAGCGAGTCTGAAGGCGGGGAAGATCCCGAGGGCGGAGATGCTGCCTCCGATGAAGACCAGGCCACTTAGGCCTTTATATTTTTTGCATTTTGTTGCATCTTTTTTAGGTCGTTTCGGCCATTGTAAATTTTTTAATTAAGCCATTCCGGCCTCTATAAAAAGAGTACAAGGCTTTCTTTTCCCTTTTGGCTTTCAAACTTTTCCTCTGCTTTATTACTTGTATTCACAAAGGTCGGAATGCCTTAGCATAAAATAGCTTAGGTTGTGTAAGTTTGATCAAACCCTGCCTTTACATTATTTTTATTTTTGAGTCATCTTGGAGGTTCGGTGTTACCGGAAACCTTCTCTCAAAGTAAGTAACTCAGATTATAGTTTGTCGAGGGTAGCCTTTAAAACCGGTTATGAAAATTTTGAAGGCCTATTTTATGTTACGGTTCTCGGACGTCTCCGAGCCGTGTTAATATGGTCGTATCCTTTTAATTCAGGTATAGCCTAGTGAGTTTGCTTTTCCGAGTTATCCAGGCTTTCCTATGATAACAGTCCCCGAATGGGTATGGCCGTGGCCTTTAAAATTCAGGAGTTGCCTTAGAGGTCTTATGCCCCCGATGTTTAATAGTTCGATCTGTTCGAGTTTGTTTTTCGGACGGCAGTCCTCGAGTGAGGGAGTGATCATCCGAACTCTGGTTATAATCGGCCATTGAGCTCGTTTCTTTAAGAGATCGAAAGTACGAAATTATAAAGAGGAAATTTTTCTAAGACATAAGATAATTGCAAGGAAAATACTTCTCTTTATTCTTGTAAAAAACAGTTATATATGCATACATGTTTTATGCCAGGGCACGAGCAACCTATGTGGGCATGGTTCGTTTGACCATTTGGCCCTTACAACGAATCTTACCTATTGAGACCCTTCTATTACGAAGTAATTTCCTCGCAAAATTCGATATCCAAGGGTAAAGCCCCACAATATTTGAGGTTGATTCTAGAGGAACCTCGGATATTGTTAGTGCTATCTTCGACACCGATTCGTGATCGGCCTTTGATTTTAAGTTAGCATGATCCACTGTTGCTTCATTAAAACCTTGCTAAAAAAAACCCAATTGGGACAAAAACAGTTCAAGGGAAAAAGAGTGCAACGCGTGCTTTCAGACCCAAATACCTCGTGTCGCTCCTTGTCGACCACCTACAACTATTAGTCCGAAAATAAAAATAAATGAAATGGGGTTGTACCTTAGCAGTAATATCGTTTTAGGTGAGATACGTTCCAATTGTTTGATAATTGTTCTCTGTTTCATTCCGAGCTTATAGGATCATTTCCTTGTGACCTCGAGAATCTGGTATGGTCCTTCCTAGTTCGGACCCAATTTCCATTCGTTCGAATTCCGGGTGCTTTAGTGTAACCTTTCTTAGTACTAAGTCCCCCACATTGAAGTATCGAAGGTTGGGCCTTCAATTGTAATACCTCTCGATCCGTTCCTTTTAAGCGGCCAATCGAACAAGGGCGGCTTCACGCCTATCATCCAATAGCTCCAGGCTCGTGTTTATGGCCTCGTCATTTGATTCCTTTGTTACATATCAGAATCTGACACTCGGCTCACCGACTTCAATCGGTATTAGAGCTTTGGTGCCATAAACCAATGAGAATGGGGTAGCCCCGGTACTAGACTTCGAAGTCGTACGATATGCCCAAAGAACTTCGGGCAGAATATCTTTCCATTTTCCCTTAGCGTTAGTCAACCTTTTCTTAAGGTTTTGGATTATGGTTTTATTGGTCGATTCGGCTTGTCCGTTCCCACGGGTGGTATGTTGTGGACAAGATCCTTTTGATCTTGTGATCTTCGAGAAACTTGGTCACTTTGCTGCCTATATATTATTTCCCGAAGTCACATATGATTTTGGATGGCATCCCGAACCGACATATGATGTGGTCCCAAATGAAGTCAATGATCTCCTTCTCCCTAATTTTCTCGTACGCCTGGGCTTCAACCCACTTAAAAAAATAGTCAGTCATAAATAAGATAAATTGAGCTTTATCCGGTGCCCATGGAAGAGGGCCAACAATGTTCATTCCCCACTTCATAAATAGCCATGGCGGCAAGACCGAATGCAGCAGTTCTCCGGGTTGATGAACCATTGGAGCATGCCTTTGATATTTATCATATTGTTGTACGAACTCCTTTGCATCTTTTTCCATATTGATCCAGTAATGGCCGGGTCTGATAACCTTTCAAACTAATGATTTGGCGCTTGAGTGGTTCCCGCAGGTGCCTTTGTGAACTTCCCTCAGAACGTACTCGGTATCTCCCGATCCCAGACATATAGCTAGTGCGCTATCGAACATTCTTCTAAACAAGGTTCTGTCCTCGGTCAAGCAGAATCGATCTGCCTTTGTGCACAGGGCCCTCGACTCTTTAGGATCAGCGGGTACTTTGTCGGTCCTCAAATATTCTATGTATTTATTCCTCCAATCCCAAGTTAGGCTTGTAGAGTTTATTTTGGCGTGACCTTCCTCTACTACTGATCTCGTGAGTTGTATGACTGCCCCCGATTTGAGCTCATCGTCCTCAACCGAAGAGCCTACGTTTGCAAGTACATCGGCCTCACTATTCTGATCTCGAGGTACGTGCTGCAAGATCCACTTTTTGAATCGATGTAATGTTACATGTAGCTTATCCAGGTACCTTTGCATCCGTTCTTCTTTAACTTCGAACGTTCGGTTAACTTGATTTACCATAAGGAGGGAGTCACACTTAGCTTCGATCACCTCTGCCCCTAAGCTCTTCGCCAGTTCGAGACCTGCAATCATGGCCTCATATCCAGCCTCGTTGTTAGTCAATTTCACAGTTCTAATGGATTGCCTGACCATGTTGCCTGTGGGTGGCTTCAGTATGATGCCAAGTTCGGACCCCTTTACGTTCGATGCACCATCCGTAAAGAGGGTCTAGATTCCCGAAGACATCCCCACGTTTACCAATAACTCTTTTTCGACCTCGAGTATTAGGGCCGGCGTGAAGTCGGCCACGAAATCTACCAAAATTTGAGACTTAATGGCCGTCCGGGGTCGATATTCAATATCGTACCTGCTGATATCTACGGCTCATTTAGCCAGTCGCCCCGGGAGTTCGGGCTTATGCATTACATTTCGCAATGGGTAAGTTGTCATAACACATATTGGGTGGCATTGAAAGTACGATTTTAGTTTCCTAGAGGTGCTTAGCAAAGCGAGCGCCAGTGTTTCCAAGTGAGGATATCTAGTTTCGTCCTCACCTAAGGTCCGACTAACATAATAAATCAAAAATTGCATACCTTGTTCTTCCCGAACTAGGACTCTACATACTGCTATCTCTGATACTGCCAAATACAAGTATAGTTGTTCGTCCGCCTTCAGTGTGTGAAGCAGTGGCGGGCTCGATAGGTACAGCTTGAGTTCTTCTAAGGCTCGTTGGCATTCGGGGTCCATGTGAAGTTGTTTTTTCCTTCTTCAACAACGAGAAACATCGATGACTCTTGTCGGAAGACCTAGAGATGAATCGTCCTAGGGTAGTTATGCGCCCTGTTAGCCTTTGTATGGCCTTCACGTTATCCACTACCATGATATCCTCGATGGCTTTAATCTTGTCGGGGTTGATCTCGATTCCCCGGTTGGATACCATGAACCCAAGAAATTTACCCGATCCGACTCCGAACGTACATTTTTCCGGACTCAGCTTCATGTTGTATTTCTTCAGTATACTGAAGGTTTCTTGCAAATGCTTTAAATAGTCCTCGGCTCACGGGGACTTAACTAGCATATCATCAACTAGATTTCCCTATTTGTTCTTCGAACATTCAGTTTACTAGGCGTTGGTAAGTGGCACCAGCATTTTTTAAGCTAAGTGGCACTACATTATAACATTATGTGTCGTACTTAGTGATGAAAGAGGTCTTTTCTTGATCATCCGGGTTCATTCTTATTTGGTTATACCCGGAATAGGCATCGAGAAAGCTGAGGATCTCGTGGCCGGCCGTGGTGTCGATCATGCGATCGATGTTAGGTAACGGGAAAGAGTCTTTGGGGCATCCTTATTTAAATCCTTGTAATCCATACACATTCTCAGTTTATTCCCTGTTTTAGGGACTACCACTATGTTTTCTAGCCATTCCGGGTATTTGACTTTCCGGTTAGACCCTATTTTAAGGAGTTTAGTTACCTCATCTTTGATGAAAGTAGGCTTGATCTCGGACTGCGGTCTCCTTTTCTGCTTGACAAGATGGAATTTCGGGTCCAGGATTAGTTTGTGAGTGGTGATCTCTGGTGGAATCCCTTTCATATCGATATGGGACCAAGAAAAATAATCCATATTAGCAATAAGAAATTGAATGAGTCTTTTCTTGAGTTCGGGAGTTAATCTCGTGCGCAGGTATACCTTTCAGTATGACTTGCTCCAGCTCTTTGACCGTTGATTTAGTAGCATCGGAATCATCGGGAGCTATAAAGGATCGAGGAACCCCATAATCGTCGTCTTCGTAAATCCCTTGCTTGTCTGATTGAGTCAAGCCTGGCATCGATGATTGCTATTTGGCTTCCTATTTTGCTTTTGAACCGGAGTCCTTTGTCGATGAGAGTGTTGATATCGGAATTACTTCATCAATGGCAAACATCTCCTTTACGGCGGGTTGCTCCCCATAAACCGTCTTTATCCCTTCTGGTTTCGGAAATTTTAATACCTGGTGAAGGGTCGAGGGCACAACCCTCATGTTGTGGATTGAATGGCATCCCGAACAGGGCATTGTACCTCATGTCCCCTTCGATCGCATAAAACTTGGTCTCCTGGGTGGTACCGGCTACGTTTACCGGCAATGTTATTTCTCCCTTAGTAGTTTCGCAAGCCATGTTGAATCCATTTAGCACTCGGGCCGCAGGCACAATTTGGTCCTATAGGCCGAGTTATTCTACAACCCTCGATCGAATGATGTTGGCCGAACTACCTGGATCAATTAACACACGTTTAACTCGAGTTTTATTCATGAGTACAGAAATTTCTAGTGCATCATTATGGGGTTGCGTGATTCCTTCTGCGTCCTCGTCGTTCAAAGATAAAGTTCCTTTTGGTATGTAATCTCGAGTCCGGTTTTCCCTTGTGATTGATACTTTGGTGTGTTTTATCACCAGACCTTGAGGAATATCGACCCCTCTGATGATCATATGAATGACGTGTTGGGGCTCGTCTTGTTCATTTTGTTTATTGTAATCCCTGTTTTTGAAATGATTCTTAGTTAGGTCGCTTAGAAATTCTCGAAGATGCCCGTTGTTGAATCACCGGGCTACTTCTTCTCTCAATTGTCAACAACCCTCTGTTCTGTGGCCATGTGTTCCATGATATTTGCATGTTTGGTTGGGATCCCTTTGTGTTGGATCGGTTTGTAGAGGTCGAGGCCATTTAACAGCTTTGATACGTCTGATAGCTGATACGATGGCGGCTGCATCAACACTAAAGTTGTACTCTGATAACCGAGGTGCCTCTTTGGGTCTGATAGGCTTGTCGAAGTCGTTCTTACTCATGAGCCCTCGAGAGCTCTGACCTCGATCACTTCTCCTTTCATTTCTTATAGGATTCTGCCCAGTTCCGCTGCTCCTGCGATCTCCATTATATGGCTGATATCGTTCTTTGTTGGACCTCGGTTCTCGATCGATATCCCTCTTAATTCTGTCGACGGGTCTGATAGGATAAACGGACCCGGAAGGAGCCCTGTCTTGGTTGTCTTAGACCCTGATCTTCGATTGATACCGATTATGTACATCAACCCATGTGACAGCCGGGTATTCTATCAAATTCTACTTCAACTGCTACAATGCCACGGAGTTTTGAACATTGAGTCCTTGGGTGAAAGCTTGAATTGTCCAATCGTCGGCGACTGGTGGCAGGTCCATCCATTCCATTTGGAAGTGAGACACGAATTCTCTGAGCATTTCGTTGTCCTTCTGCCTTACCTTGAAAAGGTCTGATTTCCTGGTTTCGACCTTGATGGCTCCGGTGTGTGCCTTTACGAAAGAATCTGCAAGCATAGCAAATGAGTCAATAGAATTAGGTGGCAAATTGTGGTACCATATCATAACCCCTTTGGCAGGGTCTCTCTGAATTTCTTTAGTAAGACATATTCGATCTCGTCATTCTCTAGATCATTCCCTTTGATAACGCATGTGTAAAAGGTGACATGCTCGTTCGGATCGGTCGTTCCGTTATATTTAGGAATTTCGGACATTCCGAATTTCTTGGGAATCGACTTGGGAGCCGCGCTCGGGGGGAGGGAGGGAAGGCTTTTGCACGAACTTTTTGAAGTCCCATACCCTTCAATATCGATGGTGCCCCTGGATTTGATCGACCATCGAATTGTAAGTTTCCACCTTCTTATCGTTTGCCTCGATCTTCTTTCCCCCCGACTCGATTCGTTTTGTCAACTCTTCGAGCATCTTTATGATTGCATGGTCGGTATCCAATTCTTTCTCATTCGATTTCCTTGAAGCTGATTCTACCCTATGGACAACTTCCTGGGATGGCTCGGTCTCGATCCTGTCCGGTGGGTGATTCTGGTTTTGGAGCTGGGCTATCGCTGCCCGTTGAGCCTGTAACATTTCGAAGATTACTCGCAGGTTGATCCCACCCTCTTCGTCGCCATAGGTGCTTTGAGCGGCCGATCGAACATCCCTACGGACACTGCCCTCGGGATCGACGGCCAAATTTGCATTGATGGCTACATGCGAACTGATGTCAACCGGATCTACAGCCGAAACTCTATCGATATTGACCGGAGGTACGTCGTTCCCTGGTGCTATGTTGTCATTCTCGCCGTGGTGGTCAGAATCATTGTCAACGTGAAGGGGTGCTGATTGTGAGTTCGACATTTTGGTCCTGGAATCAAAAGCACTCCAAAGAACAAGTGTAAAATAGTGTGTGTTATGAAAGCTTGCACCAAATAATCTATTATCCTTAGCCCCACGGTGGGCGCCAGACTATTTACCCTAAAAAACGGATAACAATTGAATTTATACGCGCTTTTAAGGATACGTGATATAACTTGGCACAAATTAAGAAGACAGATTAATATTGAAATTGACAATAGAAGAATAAATGCAAACCACGCGTATCGAATTGTCTTGGTCCTCGAGTTTGACCACCTTTGAACCAAAGATATTTCATCTGAAGTATGATCAGGCTAATAGAGTAACAAGATAATAAAAGCTAGAAAGTATCAGTATATTGCTTTATGTTGCGTTGATATATGTCCATTACAAATGATCAGACCTCCCTCCCCCCCCCCCCCTTTTATATAGTAGGGGTGTCCTACTCTTGGTACAATTCTATATAAGGTAAAAACTCTTATGATTTGCTAATTGCTCGGCCTCTCCTGATATGTGTCATGATTTCTGTCGTGATCATCGACCGACCGCGGATATTTCGGCTGTCCGTTATTTGGCTCGGTAAGTTTCCCTCGATTTTGCTCGATCTCGATCTTGATTGGTCTTTGGGTCACGAGCTTGGCGATCTAATATTGCATCATGGTTCGATATAATACGAGGTCGAACCTTAACCTATCATATTCCAGTCTCGATTAATCACACAAAGGGAGAGTCCGGTTTTGACCGTATACAATTTTAATTATCAAATCTAATTTATTTTGTAATTTCTTATCAGTANCGTGTGCCTTTATGAAAGAATCTGCAAGCATAGCAAATGAGTTAATAGAATTAGGTGGCAAATTGTGGTACCATATCATAACCCCTTTGGCAGGGTCTCTATGAATTTCTTTAGTAAGACTGATTCGATCTCGTCATTCTCTAGATCATTCCCTTTGATAGCGCATGTGTAAAAGGTGACATGCTCGTTCGGGTCGGTCGTTCCGTTATATTTAGAAATTTTAGACATTTCGAGTTTCTTGGGAATCGGCTTGGGAGCCGCGCTCGGGGAGGGGGGAGTCTTTTGCACGAACTTTTTAGAGTCTATACCCTTCAATATCGGTGGTGCCCCTGGATTTGATCAACCATGGAATTGTAAGTTTCCACCTTCTTATCGTTTGCCTCGATTTTCTTTTCCCCCGACTCGATTCGTTTTGTCAACTCTTCGAGCATCTTTATGATTCCAGGGTCGGTCTCCAATTCTTTCTCGTTCGATTTCCTTGAAGCTGATTCGACCCTGTGGACAACTTCCTGTGATGGCTCGGTCTCGATTGTTTTCGGTGGGTGATTCTGGTTTTGGAGCTAGGCTATCACTGCCCGTTGAGCCTGCAACATTTCGAAGATTAATCGCAGGCTGATCCCACCCTCTTCGTCACCATGGTTGCTTTGAGCGGCCGATCGAACATCCCTACGGACACTGCCCTCGGGATCGACGGCCAAATTTGCGTTGATGGCTACATGCGAACTGACGTCAATCGGATCTACAGCCGCAACTCCTCGATATTGATCGGAGGTACGTCGTTCCCTAGGGCTATGTTGTCATTCTCACCGTGGTGGTTGAAATCATTGTCAACGTGAAAGGGTGTTGATTGTGAGTTCGACATTTTGGTCCTAGAATCAAAAGCACTCCAAAGAATAAGTATAAAATAGTGTGTGTTATGAAAGTTTGCACCAAATGATCACTATTATCCTTAGCCCCACGGTGGGCGCCAAACTGTTTACCCTAAAAAACAGATAACAATTAAATTTATACGCGGTTTTAAGGATACGTGATATAACTTGGCACAAATTAAGAAGACGGATTAATATTGAAATTGACAATAGAAGAATAAATGCAAACCACGCGTATCGAATTGTCTTGGCTCTCGAGTTTGACCACATTTGAACCAAAGATATTTCATCTGAAGTATGATCAGGCTAATAGAGTAATAAGATAATAAAAGCTAGAAAGTGTCAGTATATTGCTTTATGTTGCATTGATATATGTCCATTACAAATGATCAGACTCCCCTTTATATAGTAGGGGTGTCCTACTCTTGGTACAATTCTATATAGGGTAAAAAATCTTATGATTTGCTAATTGCTCGGCCTCTCCTTGATATGTGTCGAGATTTCCGCCGTGATCCTCGACCGATCGCGGATATTTTGGATATCCGTTATTTGGCTTGGTAAGTTTCCCTCGATCTTGCTCGGTAAGTTTCTTTCGATCTTGCTTGATCTCGATCTTGATCGGTCTTTGGGTCACGAGCTCGGCGATCTAATCTTGCATCATGGTTCGATATAATACGAGGTCGAACCTTAACCTATCATATTTCAGTCTCGATTACTCACACAAGGGGCGGGCCCGGTTTTGACCGTATACAATTTTAATTATCAAATCTAATTTATTTTGTAATTTCTTATCAGTATTTGCAAATTAAATGGAATTTGTTTCTGCCTCAACGTAGTTATTAGTTGCTCATTTTCACTGTTATTTTATGATTTATCTACTGTCGATTTCAGTTAAATTAATTTTGNTTCGATATAATACGAGGTCGAACCTTAACCTATCATATTCCAGTCTCGATTAATCACACAAAGGGAGAGTCCGGTTTTGACCGTATACAATTTTAATTATCAAATCTAATTTATTTTGTAATTTCTTATCAGTATTTGCAAATTAAATGGAATTTGTTTCTGCCTCAACGTAGTTATTAGTTGCTCATTTTCACTGTTATTTTATGATTTATCTACTGTCGATTTCAGTTAAATTAAATTTGCTCTTCATTCGAGTTGAATTGTTTTTTAAATTTCGTTAGCATAAGAATTCTTTATCTAGCTTCATCGAATGCTGAGAACAGTAATTTGAGAAGTAAAAGGGCGTATCAAGTGCATGAATCTAATTGCACTGATATTTGTTTATTGTTAATGGTAGTGCTCTCCTTGTTCTTGAAACAAAATGAACATGTACATAGTTGGAATATATAGTCAGAAACGCCGTTATATAATTCCTTTATCATTTTTCTGTTAATGGGATCGGATTACATTATATATTATATTCCTTTATCATTTTTTTTATTACATAGTAAATTTATTTCAGTACAGTTCTTACTAGACATGAAATTTCAATAGCGGAAGAAAAAACGCTATGGAATACTCTCTTTATTCTCAAGTAATAAGATCAGACTCTTAGTATCACGAATTTTTATTGTTTGCCTGTAATAGCTATTAGCTTATTCTCTATATTTTTTTTTTATGCTCAATCTTTCTGATTTCCTTTTTCAATCTAAGAGGTAAGCAAAGTGACTATTCGATGATAAACATGAGCGTTTAGAGGTGCTCAACCTTAATCATTTGACACGCTAAGCATTTAATCACATACTTAACGACATTCCTCCTCATATCTTTTAACTAGTGATTTTTTCGTGCTTCGCGCGATTTTAGATTTAAAAAAATTACTTATACATCTATTTCTTATTAACTTAAAACTTCTTCCGAACACATAAATTTCACAAAACAAAACAATAAATAAAAGGCATGACATACATATGAATAAATAANTTTGGAATATAGAGTCAGAAATGCCGTTATAAAATTCCTTTATCATTTTTCTGTTAATGGGATCGGATTACATTATATATTATATTCCTTTATCATTTTTTTTATTACATAGTAAATTTATTTCAGTGCAGTTCTTACTAGACATGAAATTTCAATAGCGGAAGAGAAAACGCTATGGAATACTCTCTTTATTCTTAAGTGATAATATCAGACTCTTAGTATCACGAATTTTTATTGTTTGCCTGTAATGGCTATTATCTTATTGTCTATATTTTTTTTTATGCTCAATTTTTCTGATTTCCTTTTTCAATCTAAGAGGTAAGCAAAGTGACTATTCGATGATAAACATGAGCGTTTAGAGGTGCTCAACCTTAATCATTTGACACGCTAAGCATTTAATCACATACTTAACGACATTCCTCCTCATATCTTTTAACTAGTGATTTTTTCGTGCTTCGCGCGATTTTAGATTAAAAAAATTACTTTATACATCTATTTATTATTAACTTAAAACTTCTTCTGAACACATAAATTTCACAAAACAAAACAATAAATAAAAGGCATGACATACATATGAATAAATAAATTATTAAATTGTTTTAGAAACTCTACGATAGTTGTATTATCTTGCTTAGTAAATAATTTGGTTACATGTAAATTATTTAGAAAAATAGTTTCGCCAATGACAGAATCAATTATCAAACCCAAAATTTACACATTTATTCTTTTTATCTATCCTTCTCTTCCCTTCATTCCTGTTTTCCCCTTTATTTTTCTTCTATCCTTATAGTTGCCTATTTTTGCCTACTCTATTTATTAGATGCTTCGGAATGGTATCCTATCGCAGTTGAGTTTACTTTTAATTAATAATTGTAATTTTCAAAGTCATTGAAGGACCCGTTGTAGTGTTTAAAATTTTAGGAGCCTGAACACTTGCAACTGATTTTGATAAAGTAGAATTACAAATCTTGCTCAAACATTGTTCAATTGTATTTGAAAATTAAAACAAAAACGTAAAGAAGGATTCAATTTTACCTATTGTGAGTAGTTCTTGTTGCCTGAACATTTTTTAGTTGNAAAAAAATTACTTTATACATCTATTTATTATTAACTTAAAACTTCTTCTGAACACATAAATTTCACAAAACAAAACAATAAATAAAAGGCATGACATACATATGAATAAATAAATTATTAAATTGTTTTAGAAACTCTACGATAGTTGTATTATCTTGCTTAGTAAATAATTTGGTTACATGTAAATTATTTAGAAAAATAGTTTCGTCAATGACAGAATCAATTATCAAACCCAAAATTTACACATTTATTCTTTTTATCTATCCTTCTCTTCCCTTCATTCCTGTTTTCCCCTTTATTTTTCTTCTATCCTTATAGTTGCCTATTTTTGCCTACTCTATTTATTAGATGCTTCGGAATGGTATCCTATCGCAGTTGAAAAAGAGTTTTACTTTTAATTAATAATTGTAATTTTCAAAGTCATTGAAGGACCCGTTGTAGTGTTTAAAATTTTGGTAGCCTGAACACTTTCAACTGATTTTGATAAAGTAGAATTACAAATCTTGCTCAAACATTGTTAAATTGTATTTGAAAATTAAAACAAAACCGTAAAGAAGGATTCAATTTTACCTATTGTGAGTAGTTCTTGTTGCCTGAACATTTTTTAGTTGTTATTGCTTTTATCATTACTTTCTTCTCGTGCAAACGAATTACTATCAAGTTCCGTAGGAGTATTATTATTGTCTTATTGAATGTTTCCTATCTGCAGAATCCAAGTCTACAATTTTCACCATTTTTGTGACTGATCAGAATATAGATAAGCAGGGGCGGATGGAGAATAGACGGTACGGGTTCGTCGAATCTGGTAACTTTGGTCCAAACCATTTATTTATCTTATGAAATTCATTAAATATGTACAAATTAGTAATTTAGAATTTAGTAAATTAAAAGGTTTAAAATCTCGAACCCATAAACTTCAAATCCTGACTCAGTCTTTGTAAATAAGTTGACAATCCTTTCAAACTCATGTGTATTTCGATATATTATCACTATCAACCTCCTTAGAAACCGAAGAACATCCCTAAGAGATTGGAATAAAATATCTCAATTTCTTCGACTTCACTTTTCGGTCCCCTCGGACTTCCTCCATGAAAGTAGAGCTTTTTCAACCTTGTTTATCATATAGCACTAAATGCTCTTGAAATTTTCTTACACCCTGAATTTCAAGCAATATTAACTACATATTAATAAATATTCAAAAGAACCCTGAATTTCAAGCAATATTAACTACATATTAATAAATATTCACTATAACGAAGCGAAAAATATTTAATAGAGCGTTTTTGAATTCTTAAACATACGTTGGTGAAAAGAATGGAGGTAAAAAGCCAGATATATTCAACTGTGAATTTTATTCATACCTAGATATAGTCATTGCGGTCAAAATCCTGAGGAAACAAATGTATTGGTGGTAAATAAATGATACACGTGGAATTATATTTAGCTGACAGAGCATGATACATGGAACAATAAGGAAATGACAGCTGGCATATTTCATTTAAAAGATGTATGAAGCGCAAGAGGTACGAGGCAAACACCCACGAGATAATGGAGAACCAACGTTCAAACCTAAAACAATTGCTGAAGAGGCACGAGCGCAATAAATCAAGACTGGAAAGAGGAAAGATTCACGGACCTACAATTAATGAAGAAGGGGAATCAAAATCGTTACAAAATCTTTATAGACAGTAACGATTACCGATCATAACGGACAATTAATGCCGTTAAAGCTCATAATGATTCCGCCATAAATAGGAGGAAATATTATATTTGTAAACTCTTATATAAGGGAGGAGAATCTAATTTGTAAAGACACGTTCGGGGTACTATCGAAATATATTCACTTTCTCTTGCTTATTCAGTACAATCAATTATTCTTTCTTTTTAGTTACTTTTCGTCAACTTTATTTCCTTTTAAGTGAATTACTGAGGAAGCAGGAAATTATTTGGTTATCAGTAACCCGAGTTCTTCTAAAAATAGGCTTTGACTAAAGATCTTATTTTTTGGTTAAACAAATTGGTTCCGTTATTGGGAACCTGATAATCTTTTTACTTTCCAAATCCTTCTTTCTCACAACCAAATCATGTCAACCGTCAACGAAAATAACCAACAGAAGGGAGGATCTCCTCCAATTCCTTCACCACATGAATCTCCATGTCATTCTCGAGAAGGAACACCTGAAAGATCCACGTCTCACACAAATGAACAATATAGAGACGAGCAGACTGTCGAGCAAAATGCTTTAAAACAATTGATCGCTGAACATGTGAACAACGCTCTCCAAGCTTTTGGTAGGGGATTGCCAACTGCACCACCAACTCCTCCCCCAAATAATACAACAACTATAGAAAATCCACGCTCGGGACTTGCCAATTCAGGAAGCGGGGGAACTCCCAATGAATCATGTGATGGGAGGTCAGGTACACTAAATAACTCTGATTTATAAAATTTGGTACTAACTGTGCAGAAATAGATGAAAGAGCAAAACGACTGCATAGAACAAATATCGGGCGTACCACCTGTGATTAAGGGAGTGGATATCGATAAATATTCACAACAACCTTGAAAGCTGAGCGCGGTCCCACTGCCCATTCCTAAGAAGTTCAAAATGCCTGACATCCCAAAATATGATAGAACAACTGACCCATGAGATCACGTAATTGCATTCACAACAGGCGTAAAAGGCAATGATTTGACCAAATAAGAAATTGAGTCAGTTTTGATCAAAATATTTGGAGAAACACTCACGAAAGGGGCATTAACATGGTATTCTCTTTTAGCTGAAAATTCTATTGATTCTTTTGCTGAGCTTGCAGATTTATTCATAACAGTACATTCGGGAGCTTAAAAAGTTGAATAAAATGATGGAAGATATCTTTAAGGTAAAATAAGGAGATACTGAGTTACTC
>AWOL01S0123200.1:0-17816 GCA_000715115.1 Nicotiana otophora
AACAATCATATATATATATATATATATATATATATGAGACCCATTGGATGAGTCGAGGCTTTCAGTACATGCTCACAATCCAATATCAAATCTCATCGCACATTTTCATATATCCGACACTGGCCAAAGGTCCAAACTAGCACCAATCTGAGTGCGCTCACAGGGCTCAAAGTAACATAGGTAACCACCTGACTCTAGATGAATGATATCAAATCCAAGCGTCATTTCGGCATGCAAACACCGATCCGCTAATAATAATAATAATAATACCATTGTGGCTTGCAATCCAATCCACTCAATTCTGAACCATAAAATCCTCAAAAGTCAAAATCCTGGTCAACTCTTCCAACTTAAAGCTTCCAAATTGAGAATCACTCTTCCAAATCAATTATGAAACCCTTAAAAATCACAACTAATGATACACACAAGTCATAATATACCATATTAAGCTACTCAAAGCATTAAACCATCGACAAAATGCAAAAGATCAAACCAACCGATTAGGTTGTTATACATCTTTTAGCAATATGAGGTTTTATCCACTTATCTATTGTTATGTCCAATGCTTATTGATTATATCATTTCATTCCCATACGCATGAGTTAGAGAGTTGGAGGTTTTAAAATGTTGATACTTTTGGACCAAGGATATTGTGAGCAAATATTGATTATTGACGATGTTGTTCTTGAATAAGGTTGCACGCCACAATGGTAATATGAGTGGATCACGTTACATGCCATAACGGTATTATTAGTGGACCGGGTTTCAAACTGCAACAACTCTTGGATGTGGATCAGTCCATCATGAGTCATATGAATACCCATGTTACTTTGGGCCTGCAAAAGAACGGTGATGATATACGTATCACACGACGCACGATTCCATCGATAGTTTCATTCGAGATCGTAATGGAGTTGGCCAGTGTTGGATATATGGATTTGTGTAGTGAGGTTTGGTATATCATAAGCATGCATTTGTATCCTAGACTCATATAATGGGTCTTGAATATATATATATATATATATATAATAGTTTCATTCGAGATCGTAATGGAGTTGGCCAGTGTTGGATATATGGATTTGTGTAGTGAGGTTTGGTATATAATAAGCATGCATTTGTATCCTAGACTCATATAATGGGTCTTGAATATATATATATATATATATATATATATGTGAATGTTGATTGACTCCTATCATAATTATTAAAAAATTAAGATAACTTATATTGTAGTCTATCTCTTTGTCTAAAGATCATGACTAGTTTCTCGTTTTATTGTGTTTTCCACTTTTGGACTTGATTGATGATTTCACGCCTTATCACATGTTCCACTTATGTCTTCACTTGTTTATTGAACTGCTGGTAAGTGTTAGTGTCGACCCCTCGTCACTACCTCTTCGAGGCTCGACTTAATACTTATTGGGTACCGTAGTTTTGTACTCATACTATACTTTTATACACTCTAGTGTAGGTTCTGAGGCAGGTACCAGTGGCACCCATCAGGCTGAGTAAGGGTATTTATTGGAGACTTCGTGGTGAACTGCTTTACTTGATCCAATCTACAACACATTATTTCCCCCTTCCCTACTTATCTATATCTGTCTATGTATTTTCTTTTCGGATAGATGTTGTTTTTATGTTGAGATTTTAGTCTTATTAGATGCTCGTGATATAGTGACACTGAGTTTTTGGCGTTTATTAGACATTTGTGGTCTTCCTTAAACCCTGTCTTTGTTTATGTACCTATGATATTGATTTGAGACTTGTTTCGCATTATTATTTATATTATGACTCTATTAATGACTTAATAATCTATTTTCATTATTGTTGTTGAGTGTTGGTTTGCCTAGCGAGATGGTTAGGCGGCATCACGACCTTTGGTGGGATTTTGAGCTATGACAAGTTGGTATTAGAACTTTAGGTTCTAAGGATCTTACAAGTGACAAGTAGGACTAGTAGAGTCTTGTAGATTGGTATAGAGATGTCAGTACCTATCTCTGAGAGGCTATAAGGCTTTAGGAACTTTCTCTTTCTTGATTCCTTATCGTGTGACTTTATTTCTGCTTGAAGCCCATATCTTCAGTTCCTTCCTATTTATTTGTATGCGATATTGTGTACTCGATATCTATTGAGTAGCAGTGAATTATGATGATGTTGTAGATGTGGTGTGCGATGCTTTTATCCGGTGTTAAGACTATTATCGTGTCATAGAGGGGTTTCCATCTATTACAGCCCTAATGTTGGTGTGGACCATAGGTTCAGGGCCATACACAGTGTATTGTAAAGCTTCATGCGTTGGTCTTAGTACGGTGTTGATGCATAATGGTAGGGTGATTGTTTGTGCGCAACTACAATTGATGTCCCATGATAAGAATTATCTAGTTCATGATTTGAAGTTAGCAACTATTGTGCATGTGTTTATGATTTGGAGGCATTAATCGTATGATATGTCATGTGAGGTTTATAGTGATCATAAAAGTCTTCAGCACATGTTCAAGTAGGAGGATTATAATTTAAGGTAGTAGAGTGTATGGGTAGTTTGGAAGTCAATAGATTTGTGAGATTGGATATTTTCGATCTTGTAGAATTCTCGTTTGTGTTATTGCACATGTCACGGCCCAAGCCCATAACAATATTGTTTGCTTTGGGCCTAGGCTCACACAAATTTGTCTTTTGGGCTACGCCACCTCAAGACCTACAAGCGTGCGTACCATGTGAACTTGTGCCATGCCTTATAAAGCTCTTTACTTTCCTATCCCATTCCAATGTGGGATTCGCCTAAGGTGACATATGCATCCCTTCTTCAAAAGCTTGCTAGCCTAGAAGCCTTCCAGTCCTTCTTGACCCGCCCTCATCAGTCCGCCCTTCGTCATGGGCATCTCATTAACCCCCCTTGGGACTCAGCGTCCTCACTAAGGTTTGCCCCACCACCTTCTCAAAGATGTGGGATTCGCCTAAAATTATTTGGCTGCATAGGTTTCCCCCACCACCATACTAAGGGAGAATCAAATCTAATATCAAATTTGTCACGACCCAAGCCAATGGCATGTATTGTCCACGTTGGGCCTCGACCCACACAAATTTGTCTTTCGGGCTACGCCGCCTCGAGCCCCAACAATGTGTGTACTATATGAACTTGTGCCATGCCTTATAAAGCTCTTTACTTTTCTCTCCCATTCTGATGTAAGATTCGCCTAAGATGACATGTGCACCCCTTCTTTAGAAGTTTACCAGCCTAGAAACCTACCAGTCCTGCTTGATCCTCGCTCATCAGCCCGCCCACCGTTATGGGAATCACAGAGACCATGTCTGAGATTTATGCATATTTGATATTTGAGTTATGACATATTATGCCTTGTTTTAATATTATGAACTACTTAATGGCTGGTAATAATTGAAATTTGTAAATATTGTTGAGTGTTCTCTTGCCTAGCAAGCAGGTTAGGCACCATCACGACGTTTGGTGGGGTTTTGGGTCATGACACTTTCTGTACTAGCACCACCTAATGCATAAGTAGCTGCCTTCACCTCCTCCATGGATAGAAATCTACACAATTCCACACTCTGAGCATTAGTGACCATGTTAGGGACATTTTTGAGTTGTTCAAAATTAGTAGGATCAACTCCTTGTGTGAATTGATCCTAATAGAAATTCGTAGCAGCATTCGCCAGTAATTCTTGTGTTGTCAACCAATTATTATTACCATCCTGAATCCTTTTCAGTTGCAATTTCTCTCTCTTGCTATTCACATAATTATGAAAGGAACTGGTGTTTCTGTCACCCTTAGCAAACCAATTCATGGCTGCTTTTTGTCTCCAAAACTACTCGTCTAAGCTCAAGTTGTTAATGAGCTCAACTTGTGCCCTTTGAAGGATGATTCTATTTTCTGAGGTAGGTTCTTCCACAAATAACATCTCCTTTACACTCACAATATCTTCTTTTATTGCTATATGTTTGAAGATGTCCCCATATGTCTGTTTACTCTACTTAGATAATGCAATCTTCACCCACTTCAACTTCTACTTAAACATGATGAATAGATCCCCTGCAAAGTCATCCACCCGATTATGTCTCACCACGTCTTGGAAGACTCTTGTTGAGTCCAAAAATTGAGAAATCTAAAAGGTTTGATGAAATTTGTAGCTTTTTCCCCGCAAGTCATTAATAAAGGGGCATGATCTAAGCCAGTCCGAATGAAGTGCTCTACTTCAATACTTGGACGCAAACTCTAGAAAGATAAATTCACAAAGATTCTATCCGGCCTTTTGAATATGCATTCTGCATCTGCTCTCCATTCCACCAGGTAGCCAAGATCAAATATTCCATGAGGATTGACACAAAATGCAAAATCTTGATACTCAAGTGGCAGCACACTGCAATATTCTCTTCTTCACGAAGAATCACATTGAAGTCTTCTCCAACATCCAAGGTATCACCATATCATGCTCTAGATAATAAAGGTTATCCCATATTTCCATTTTTTCTTGTGTAGAACACTTTACATAGCAACAGTAGCCAGAATGTGTTGGCCAATCTCTTGATGAACGAGCTTTAATGTGATTTGCTGCGCAGTTTCTTGCACAAGTTCCCATTGTACTGCTGCATCCACAAATATCTAAATTTTTCCATTTACATTGATTATACCATGATCCATACCAAGGTTTCTTCTTTATCTTTGAATTTGCCTACTCTCTTGAAAAGGCTCTAGTAAGGCAACCCCATAAAACTCATATTCCCTATTCATTTGTATCACTCTTTCAAAGCCATGTTGAGTAGCTACAGAGCTGATATTCCATATAAGTTATTTGAACATCAATTTATCTTTGAGATTGCCCTCTTGGGCTGTTGTCTTACAAGTTTAGGTGGTGGTTGATTCTGATCCTTCCTGGTTCCTTCTTACCGCTTGTTGTACTTGCCCTTGGTGACAAATCCCCTTCTCTATGAATGTTCTGAAAGTTAGTTGTAGCTTAGTTATCATCTCCCTCATCCTTTATCTCTTCCTGATCTATTAAGAGAGCTTCAGTCTATATTATGAGTGATAAGATCATGTAGTACTTGATTAGGTGTCTTCAGTGGTACCTTAATCTGTAATGGCATATTTTCCCCTACGCCATAAGTACATGCCATAAGGAAAGCATCCAATACTGATGATGTATTAGGTACACTGCCAATTCCAGCTGCTGTTGATGTGTACCCTTTCCGGTAATCTCCATTTTGTTTCATTATAGCCACTCCTTCCTCCTCCTCCAAGTAAGAGAAAGTCAAGTTTGTGTTTTCATCCGATGAAAGAGCCGCTTTTATTGTTCCATTAGTTTTAGACACAGTAACTTCGTCTGCTGCTTTGTCTGAGCCATTTATATCACCTTCACCTCCTCATGTATCATCCTTGATGTTTCAAACTTCTTCAGGCTTTATAGCATCAGTGGCATTGGATAAAACAGTCTCACACTGCGATTTCGGGTTGTCTATTTCATTCCTTCGTTTAACTGCACCTATTTCATTTACTTGTTGGGATGTGTACCCCTTATGTACTAGTAGCTTCTCCTCATCACTGGTAATGTCATCTCTATTAGCGCTATCATCTCCTGTTTCCTCGAATCCGACCTTGGTATGTGCATTAGAGTTAGGGTTAGGGTTTACTATAGCCTTAATATCCCCTTTACTGAATTATTTCTCCCCGTTGTCATCTCATCCCTTAATACCTTTTGCATTAGAATTTGTTGTCTTTATATTATCAATGTCCCCAATTTCACTCCATCGTTTTCTATCAGCTCCATTAGACCTTTCAAGTTTCATATCCTTTGAAACTCCTAAAATTTGTGTAGAAACATGTTGGGTTGGCTGAGTCATGGACACATTGAGAGACTCCTTTGTCTTTACAAATGATTTATACACCGAGTCATGAGCATACTCATTTTCTCTCATCACCCTTAGGACTAGTAGTAATATTTACCTCCAATTGACCTAGCTTTGTTTTTGTAGGTGACTTTGATCCCTCATCAACCAAACCATTAGGCTTAGCATTCAGGTTCTTCTTATCTCTTCAATGCCACCTATCTTTGGAATCCCAGTCTCTTTGGATTGAGGTTTGTATTCTCATACTCTGTAGGAATTGAGAAATTATCTTCATTGGCTAAGACATCAAAAGTATTGCTAGTCTTAACACTGTTACCCTCCTTCTTGGCCTTATCAAGATTCTTAGCATTCTCTGTTTCTTTATCGAGCACATACCCTCTCTTGTCCCTATTGTAGAAATTATCTCCATTGCATCGATTCTTGCTTTGCAAGATTAAAACATATGCGCCCAATTAGTTTGGCACTAAGAATTTTTGTTGAAGACGCCGCAATACTAGTCAGCTCTACCTCTTTCCCTTTATCATCTATATGATCCTCAGCTTTTTTGTACAGCTCAGGATGTAGAATCCAACATTCAATCTCATTGTGCCCTTGCTTCTTAAATATCTTATAATACTAAGGCATGTAGTCATATTTTATTTAAATCCATTTAGACTCCTTAGTCCCGCTTTCATCCTCATTTTCAACAATTTCAATTATTTGAGGGAACTCGGTTAAAAGATTGACTTCAACCTTTACCTTTGCACATCTCAGTCTTGTTCCATTCTGTGTGGCCATATCAACGTGTATGGGACACCCGACTGCATAAGCTAATGAAAAAACATATTCTTTTCCAAAGAAATTAAGAGGTAAATCCGGAAAAGAAAACCACGAAATGGCAATGGGAGTTTTCTCATCAAGTTTCCATCACGGCTTCCACTTCATATAACTCATCTGCCATATATCTCCTTGTATTTTCAAGTAAAAGGCCGGCTTCTAAAACGGATGCACATAGTCCTCCATTAACGAGAACTTGATGAGGAGGTGAGTATCTTCAGTTAGTCCTATCAAGCAGGGGACCTTCACTTCACACTGGATGGGGATTGCCTTTTGAAGTTCATGAATATCTAGATTACCATATGAAAACTTACCCAATACTGCGAGTTGTAGTCCTTGATGATTAATAGACTGACGAACTTCTTGTTTTTTCCATCGAATCACAGGTTCTCCATGAAGGTATTCGACAGGTTTATAGTTACATTAGGTAGGATTTGCATGAGAGTGTTTCATGCTTGAGGTTTCAATAGCTTTGCATAGTTTGGGTTTGATGAGTGTTTTGGAGAATGTTGGGGGTGATGAAGACGACTGACCAGCCTTATTGAGAGGCTGGCCAACGGCCACCATGACACTTATAGATCAAGATTTCAGCTAGAGCTCGTGTCTCCTCTGAAACCGCTAGAGCTAGGGTTCACTGCTTCCTCCTTTGTTTGACATTAATGGGTTAAAGAGAGGCTTTAGTGTTTTTTAAATTCTGAATGAGTTATGGATGGTAAGTTAATGAATGTAGGTTCACTCTATTATGGATTTTAAAAAAAATATGCAAGCAGCAAGAAGGTTGAAAATAAGATTGAAAAATTGTCTCTAAAATTTTACTAATCATAGGGCCTTAAATAGCCAAATAAATAAAGTAGTAGACTCCTCCTACAACTAAATTACTAAACTCTTACTATAATTAAAATTCTGAATCTTCTAGCAGACTCCTCCTAAAACTAAATAGCTAATTATTCTAGAAAATAGTAGCAGTAACAGATGCAAAATCCAACACTCCTCCTTGCTTCTATTACTGCAGTCTAAAGAAGGTCATCCTCAGTTCCTTCTTCTACTATTAGTGCTTGTGCATGAGCATCTTTGAACTTGCACACTTTTGTAAAATGATCTTTTTGTTTGCAATTTCCACATAATGCATCAGGTCTCCACCAACAAAATATTTTTAAGTGTGTTTTCTTTTTGCAATATTTGCAATAAGGATAATCGACTTTTTCTTTTTGGTGTTTCGCATAAAAAATACCCTCAGTAACTTTGTCTTGTCTGAAGGCCCTTCTTTACTCTTGTGCTTGAAGAGCGCTTGTTAATTCTGCAACAGAGATGGTAGAGAGATCTTTAGACTCTTCTAGAGAGGAAATTTTGGATTCAAATCTCTCGGGAATTGTCATAAGAATGTTTTTCAACTATTCTGTCATCTTTGAAATCCTCGCCAAGTAACCTGATTTTATTGACAATTAAAGAAATTCGGTAAGAATACTTAGTGATGGTCTCATCATCTTGCATTCTAAGAGATTCAAATTCTCTTTTCAAATTTAAAATCTGATTTTGTCTGCCTCGTTCACTTCCTTGATACTCCTGTTTGAGTGTTTCCCAAACTTCTTTTGCTGTCTCGCATGCAATGATTTTAGAGAAGATTGAATCTGCAACTGAATTTTGAATTATAGTTTTGGCTTTGTATTTTTTGATTTTCTCATCTGAATGAGCTTTGATTTGGGCAAGGGTAGGATTTGCAGGAAGTGGTTGTATAAGTTTGTCTTCCATTACAACTTTTCATAGATCAAGATAAGATTTCATCTTCACTGACCAAATCTGGTAGTTTTTACCAGTAAAAGTTTGTGGGGTATTCAAAGAGAGACCGCTGCTTGCCATTGTTAAAAGTTTGGTTAAAATTCGGTATGGGTAAAAATGCGTATGGTTTAAAAGTGGTTGAAATTGGTTGTTTTTCAGCGAATTCAGAAATCCGTCAAGATCAATGGAGGCTCTGATACCACTGTTATGGATTTTAGAAAAGATATGCAAGTACCAAGAAGGTTGAAAATATGATTGAAAAACTGTCTCTAAATATTATTAATCATAGGGCCTTAAATAGCTAGATAAATAAAGTAGTAGACTCCTCCTACAACTAAATTACTAAACTCTTACTATAATTAAGATTCTGAATCTTCTAGCAGACTCCTCCTAAAACTAAACAACTAATTATTCTAGAAAACAGTAGCAGTAACAGATGTAAAATCCAACACACTCGGCCACAAGATATGACACTGGGTGCCTTGTCCCGCTCTCCACGATTGGACATAACACCATGGCAACAATCTAGCCCTAAATATTACCCTGGCACAGTGTACCATGCAGCGTGTGAAGGTGCTTGGCTAAACTTTTGCTTGAGCGGTCCTGCCACGTAGAATATAAACAAAAAAGTCGGAAAAGGAGAGTTAGTTCCAAAACTTGAATTCCAAGATGCCTCCCTCAATCCCAAAGCGAACTAGACTAAAACTAACCATTCAAGGTACGATATGTAACACGATTCAAGTTCGATTATTACTCCCTAATATAGAATATGACATGATTTCATCTTAACTCACTAGATGATCCACATGAACTCTCCAACCTAGGGTTTTGCGATTCAAGGTAAGCTTTAAACCCGTTTTCAACTATTGTTGTTAGAGAATATTTTAGTTGCTATTCACTCCTAGAAACTACTACCAAACCTAGATTAATTATGAACTCTATAAATTAAGAAGATTCAAACTAATGTTTTTAATAGTTAAAAATCATGAGGATTTTAGTATTGATTCTTGAATTAACTATTTAGAGATTGTTTTGGTGAGTTGAATAATTTAGATTGGAGCTATTTTAAGGTATCCAAAAGGAAGAAGTCAAGGTAAGTTGAGACTTATTTTTAGTAAAGTTATTTTCTCACCAAGTCATGCCCTCTAAATGTTTGATAAAATATTTTAGAATCTTAATGTGAGTTTAATTGGAGCAGATGAGCTCACATTTCCATAACATAATTTCGTTATACTTTTATGACTAAATTGTATTCAATAAATATTTTTCCTACAATATTAGAAACTATTTTATGATTCTATACGCTTGAATTCATAATTTCTAGAAAGATATTTTAGACATTATAAAAGCATTTTCAAACTTACATGATATTTTAAATATCAGAATGATTTGCTAATTGATTGTTTTGTTTTTGAAGAGTAGAACTTGTTCGAAATATGTAAGACCTAACTGGTCATTTTGAGTATTAGAACCTCAATCCCCAATTTGAAGCTTCCCACAAGCAACATGCTTGTTTCATGTTACTTGACTTGCAGGGATGCGTAATTTGGTTTTCATGAGATTCGGGAGTGATTTGGAACACTTAATTCCTAGTTTGACATTTGAAGTTAAAAAAGTTGATCAAGGCTTGAATTTTGTGTAAACGAGCATGGATTGGCGATTTGAAGGTTTCAGTAAGTTCTTATGATGGTTTTGGTCTTGGGTGCCTCTATAAGATTTTTACTCTGTTTGTTGAAAGTTGATAATTTGAGGAATTGGAGAGTTCTTAAGTATTATCGATAGTTGACTATGGGTTATCGAATTCCGATTGTTATTCGGGGACTGTGAATAGGTTCATTTTATTGAATGGAACTTGTACATAACGTTTGGTTGAGATCCGATGTGTCTAAATATGAATCGGATGCTTGGTTGAAAGTTTAGAAGTTTATGAACTTAAAAGAGTTCAACGTGTGGTTTAGACGTTGATTCTTAGATGTGATGGTTCCGTATGGACTTGTTGGTATGATTGGACGGGGTCTCCAAGGTCTCGTATGAATTTCAGACCACCCAGAGTATATTTCGTATTGGCAGAGTTTCTGGTGTTTGGTGATGATCACGTTCGCGAGGGGTGTCCCATATTTGTGATGAAGGATTTGGGTTGTTGTGTTTCGCGTTCGCGACAGGGGTGCCGCATTCACGAATAATGGCTGAGGACCAAGAGTTAGACCTTTGCATTCGCGCGACATGAGCCGCGTTCGCGTAGGGGAAGCGAAATGAAGCTTCGCTATCGTGAGGTCCAGTCCACAATTATGATAGAGGATTTTTGGGCAGAGGCAGCTTGTGCTTCGTTAACACGAGGCTTGTGTCACGTTTGCGAAGGGTAGTTTAATCAGGGGCATTTTATTTCTAAATTTCGGGATTTAGCTTATTTTTTACCATTTTGAGTTTTGGGGAACAAGAGGAGGAGATATAAGAGGAATTTCACTATAATCTGGGAGGTAAGTAATTTTCACTTGGATTTGATCATATATCTTAATTCTTCATGGAATTCTACTAGGGTTGGGCATTCAGTACTTTGGTACGGTATTTAAAAATTACAGTTCGATACTGCGGTATATCAATTGTGCAACCAAATACCGTGCCAAAGTAGTTCGGTATTAATATTTGTTTCAGTACGATTTCGATATGGTTTCAATAAACAACCAAACATTAATTTCAATTGTTAACGTCAAGGCATATATATTTCTAACATCACACTATTTTGATATGCAGTTTGCTTTTTTAATTACAGCACACAAATCATATATATTTTGCAAAACTTTGCACTGCCACACAAAAATGGAACAGTCATCTTCTTTATTTTAATTGAACAAGAGATGGAAATGTATGAGGTAAAACTCTTGCTCCGCTGGCTTAAGATATCCTATAGCAAACTAAGAATGATAAAAGGATACAAAAGAGCCAGACTTCTCATCAGTAACAGGTGCATTTTGAGAAGACTACCATCTTCAAGGTATATCCAGACTAAGAACAACGGAGTATTTAGATCCAAAGCAGCTGATAAACCCATCTTTTCCAGCCATAAAAACCACAAAACAGGCGCTAACTTCCATTTAAAACACCCAAGAATCCCACCTTAAAACCTCAATGAATATCCAACTTAAACACATGTAAAAGACACCATTTTCACGTCACCTTCAAACCTAAAACCTTCAGCATCTCACCACCTTTCAAAAGCCATTAACACCGCCTCAAAACACCTTTAAAAACCTCCAAAAACAACCTCCAAACTCTGCTGAAAAACAACTCCAAAACTGTCCCAAGCAAGGCCAAGAAAACAGCTCCAAAATAGACCCGTAAACTAGCAATAATGCAGACAAGGTACTAAAACTAAAAGTACTACTGCCAACAAGTGCAAGCACCACAAGTCTCACAAAAAACTAGCAAATTCAAAAGTGCTACTTCCCAGCAGTCCAAGCACCACCATAAGTCATACACATTAAGCTTAAATAAGTCTAGCAAATTCAAAATAACCCAATTGTTGAAAATTAACCTAAATATGTAATTGTATATTTGGAGAACGCTCAAGACAATCCCTGATATGCTTCCTTAAATCATATGTGCCATCTCTCTTTGGATGAACATTAAAGACTCGACCATAGTACTTGCACTCTACTTTGCGAACTTCTTAGTTATCTTCTATTACCTCAAAGTATTCCCAAACATATAAGTGCACTTTAGGAGCACGGAGCATGATTGAACTTGAACCTAAATAAAAAGAAGATAAAATCATAAGTTAGAATATAATTTTTTGATGATAAAATATCCAAACAACAACGGGTAAATCTATAGGACGTACACGCACACATACTTCACAAGCAATGCATTTATCAAATTCAAAATGGCTTCGGCCTCGGAAACGTTCTGATGCGATCAATGTTTCGTAGGGGTATTGAATAGTTATAGGTAAACGATATGCGTGGGACAGGGTAATCATGAAACCTTGGCCGATGTATCTGGCGGCTCGTATTGTTTGTTGACCATAATTTATGAATTCAGTTATCATAGGGAGCATATTTAGAATATCTATAAAAAAGATTTTATGCTTGTTTCTTTCTCTTGTTTGAGACAAGTCGTGAATCTAGAATATTGTAGTCTTTTACAGTGAAAGAAGTTGGGACGAAGTTGTCAATAATAGATTACCTAGAGAAATAGGTAAAAGAAATTTCCACCCAAGATTTAATAGTNAAGATGTATCTGGCGGCTCATATTGTTTGTTGACCATAATTTATGAATTTAGTTATCATAGGAAGCATATTTAGAATATCTATAAAAAGAACAAAACTATAAAAGTATATCACCAAACAAATATAGTATTAAACTACCACTTAAGTTTTTCATATCTAAAGATAATTCGACCAAATATGTCATATAAACATAAACATGTGGAATATATTATTTTAAACTAAAACACACACAAAATATTAAATCTTACCAAGTTCGAGTTCCTCAAGATCCTCCCGCTCTTCTTCAATACTAATATGATTCCTCTCTTCTCTAAGTCAATCTTGAATACCCAAAAGGGCTTGCACGCATTTAGGAGTTAATGAGCTCCTAAATGAATCAAGAATACATCCACTGGCGCTAAACGCACATTCCGACGCCACACTCGGAATTCGAATGACCAACACATCACGAGCCAACTCTGAAAGAATAGAAAATCTTGGGGCATATATTTTTCACCAACTTAAGATATCAAATTCTTCTCTATAAGGCTCTTGTTCTTCACTAAGATATTTATCCAACTCTGATTTAACGCCCCCACTTCCACTATCTTCCTTTTGTTTTTTCAAGTGAAGCTTCGTCCTTAATGATACAATTATAACACTCACACAAGATGTATGGATGTGTTATCATATGAAGTAGATTTAGATGGATATTAAGAACAAGATCCTACTGAATACTTTTCTAGTTACTCTTCAAACACAAATTATATAATCATACAACTCATCATTTATATTCTTCCAATTTTCCTCCCCAAAGAGTTCATCAAGTGCAAGGCTAACATATTTAAACTTGTCATGTGGATCCACGATGAAAGCAATAAAAAATATTTTATTCATCTTTCTAGGCTCACCCTAATTCTTCTTAAACTTTTCTTGCATCCGCTCAACATTTTTTCTCCAATTCTCATCCTCGGTAGTTAAACACATTTTCAAATAAAAATAAAGTTGAGATACATCCTCAAAACAAGCATTACAAGTGACATAGCGTTCCTCATATTCACCCAATCATCAGATTCAAGACGACTGTCACGACGCAAAGCCTCACCAAGTTGTGATAGCACCTAAACCAACTTGCTAGGCAAGACAAACAATATATGTTACTACTACAATGAGAAATCATCATTATATTAATAAAACTGCAACAAAATGCATTACAACTATCTCCAGGACTGGTAGTACAAGTCATGATTCACTGTGATTAAGATTTACAAAGATGGTGAAAGGAATAAATACAACATCTATTTGACATTTACATAAACAAAAATAAAATCCCAAGCTACCGTAAACCAAAAGGTAGCATGAATATGGCACAGTGGTACGTCTCCAATACAAAGTTCCTTCTTCACAGCTATTCCGCTCCAAAATCTGAACGCAAGGTACAAAAGTATAGCATGAATACAACCGACCTCATGTACTCAGTAAGTATCTTGATTAACCTCAGAGAAGTAGTGATGATGTTTTTATGTCAAAATATACTCACTTTGCAAAACCTGTATAACTCAACAACATTTATAACATAAAGAAAATATTCCATATAGACAGTTATGGAATAAAGAGTATCAACAGTAAGGTACCCAACATGATCTGATTCCGTATCAGTTACGAAATAACACATTCAAGAGAAACTTTCGAGAATCAAATGTATCAATGCACGATGGCAACTTTCTTTTCCATCAATCTGTTACGCTATCAACAACTCAATAAAACATGAAATGTTAACTCAACTCAAGTAATCCCATCCTAGCAACCAAATCGTCAAATAATCACAGGGGCATAGATTAACAAGTTAGGTGCAACGCAAAAACATGTAAAATGCCTGACAACTCATAAGGAATTCACTTGCAAAATAATGGCAACACTTAGTTGTCATGTCCTAAAATCTACCTAGTCGTGATGACACCTAACCCAACCCGATAGGTAAGCCAAATAAAAGTCAAAACAACTCAAACTAGAATAATAATAATAATCAATAAGTGAAATAACTGAATTTCTATACAATAACACAAGGATTGATAGTACAAGTCATGAGCCACTACGACTTAGATTTACAAAGCTAGTATAAAAATAAATAAAACATTTGTTTGGAATGCACATACAAAGAATTCGAATCTAAAACTACCAAAGACAAGTGGTAGCTATATTTAGAAAGTAGGTACATTTTCAGTGCCAACTCCCGTCATCCACTGCATCTCAACTCTAGGATCTGCACGCAAGGTGCAGAAGTGTAGTATGAGTACAACCGACCTCATGTACTCAACAAGTATCATAACTAACCTCGGCTATGTAATAAAAGCAAGAATTATAAATGATACTCGCTAATTACCTATGCAAATTGTAACTTCAACAAGTGCAGAACAATAATATGGTCAAGTCATGAATCATAAATTGGTGCACACAATAACTTAACATACTCTGCTCAGTCAACAATCTAGCAAATAAAGAAGATATGCAAGTAAACCAGGTAAACAACCAAGGAAGTTGCAAGTAAAGATGAAATGCAATAACCAAACATCAATCCATTGCGGCGCACAATCCGATCCAAATAGAAATCATAATACGAATCTAAGGCCCACATCGGAGGTTCAATAATCGAGCCAAAATACTGGCCAGCTTTTTCCAAAGCCCATATCAACCAAAACCCCGCCGGTTTCTCACAATCAGCGTCTACACAATCAAGAAGAAACATAAGAGGGTGACCCTAAGGGGATGGATCCATATACACACACAACACGGACAACCCACATGCTATCATAATCTGCCCAACGTGGTCACATGCTTAATATCACAATCCGCCTAGCGTGGTCAAAGGCTCAATATCGTAATCTGCCTGACGTCGTCACATGCTCAATATCACAATCCACTCGGCGTTGTCACGGGCTCAATCTCACAATCTGCCCGTCGTGGTAATAAGCTCAATATCACAATTCGCCCTACGTGGTCACAGGCTCAATATCATAATCCATCCGGCGTGGTCACAGGCTACTAGTCTAGACCAAATCACACAGAAAGTAAATATACAACAATACTTGTACATGGTCAATGAAAATCAAATTTCATACTCCTGGACTAGTATAAGTGACACGATAAGGTCTATGCATGTGCAAAGTGTGCTTTCATAGCTCACATCAGACAAATACATTACGAAAGTAGCAATTATTAGGTTCAATCTGGAGATTAACCTCTATGTAACCTCAAACATGGTACAAATAGCTCACAAAAGGGGTACAAATAATAGAAATATCACAACACGAAGCTTAGAAATAAACCCAAGGCATACCATAGCCTAAAACACTACCCCGGGCATGAAAACTACTTTGGTGCACGCACATGGGGTCAACCTCACACATGTGCACACCCATAGCATGCAACTACCACAAATAACTCAGGTAACTAGTGCCTCAACCAAGTTTAGAGAAGATACTTACCTTAAGCAAGCCAAACCAATACTTTAAAAAATCCATCCAGCACGACTCGACTTCCGAATGGCTCGAAACTAGCCAAAACAAACTCAAAAATATCAAATAACGCCATAGGAAATGAACCCAAATTATAAAGGTCGAATCTTTAATGAAATACTCAAAGTCAACCAAAATGTCAACCTAGTCGTGCACCTCGAAACCCGACAAAACTCATAAATTCAGACAACCCATTAAAATACAAGTCCAACCATATTAGTTTCACTCAAATCCCACTACGAATCGATGTTCAAAATCCAATAATTCACTTAAGAAAAGCTTTTGAAAACCCCCCTATTTTCTCTTTTAGATTCATCAATCAAATGCTAAAATTGAAGATACAATTATGCATAATGATCAAAACTGAGTCAAACATACTTATCTCAATCCAAATGGTGAAAATTCTCTCCCACATCGCCCAAATCCGAGCTCAATATCAAATTATGGTAAAATAAACTCAATGTTCGAAAAATAATAACTTAAACACTGCTTCAGGGATACCCACCGCGATTACGGGAATTCATCGCAATTGCGAAGCACAAATGCCACTGCCACAAAATGCTCTACGCGTTCGTGATGATGACCACACAAACACGAATATCACAGATACCAATGCTCCGCGAACGTGACCTGGACTACCCGAACGTGAAGTGAAGTCCACCAGCTCCTAGGTTACCAGCGTGAACGCGACCTCACACTGCGAATGCACGCAAGTCCCACCGCCTTCATGAATGCGAATCTACACCCGCGAATGCGAAGACAGGAAACAACCCTGCTTCATCGTTTGGGTTTGATTCCTATGGCACTATCTAATGCTATTGGGTTATTTTTGGCTAGATTTAAGCTATTTAGAGGTCGATTCACGTGGTAAGATGTTTTTAGAATATTTATTTGGATTGTTTGAGGTAAGTGTCTTGCCTAGCTTCGGTTGAATGAATTTTTGCTACTGATTAATATTGTTTGGTACATGCGGGGGTGATGCATATATGAGGTAATGAGCGTATATACATGTGCCATGGGTATTCATGCTCTGGGTAGATTCTAGATTACTCTATGCCTTGGTGATGCATTTTACTTGATTCTATGTATTATTTAATTAATCGACTACGTGAGTACAATAAACCATTCTAGAGGAATGTTGAGGCTATTAGTACCTTATGTTGAATAGGATGAGAAAATCCTGAGGTTTATACTATGCTTGCCTCAGAGGTAGACACACGTATTTTATTAGCACACATTGGTAGTTGTTCTTGTGTTATGCCTTGATTGGGACGTGTCCACTCTGTGACACATATATTCTCCCTTGTATGACTACTTGAACTTGGTTGCTTTATCTAATTTTGCCGTAATCATGTTTTATATGTTGAACCCCATCCGCACTTTATTGATGAGTTATGAGGGTATGATTCTTGATGATGATTTCTTATTTTGCGTTGTTGTGATTGTGGCACATGTGGACATGGTGGACGAAATTTTGGATGTTGGCACGAGGTTTCTGTCATGTGATTGTGATTGATGTTGTTTGTCGATGTGATGGAAATATTATTAAATCAGAGTGAGAAGGCGGGATATTGTTATTTGGTCAGACAGGAGCGGCAAGAGGGATATTGTTAAATGGGAGCGACAATGCGGGATATTTTTTTTTTT
>AWOL01S0123206.1:3007-24915 GCA_000715115.1 Nicotiana otophora
GGGGGGGGGGGGGGTGTAAAATATTTCATTAGCAAGAAGCCAAATATTTTTTTTTATCATGATAACTAAGTTTATAAGTATCACCATTTTTTTGACTTGTATTAAAATAAGTAATTCAACAAAAGTTTTCCCCAAAACGAGTAATAGAAAAACTCCAAAAGTACTTCTGCCTTCAAAACTCAATTTGGCAAAGTAGCACACCTCTGTCGATTTAACGATGGCGATTGAGACTCTTCTTGAACTGCTTAACGAATATTTAATCTTGATTTTATTTGAGTAAGTTTTTGATATTTTAAAAGATCTTTATCCCGTATTTCTCTGGGCCGGATTGTAATTCAATTGGTCAGAGCATCACCTTGTCAAGGCGAAAGCTGCGGGTTTGAGCCCCGTCAGTCCCGAAGGATCTAATAAATATATTAATAAATTTCTCCCTTTTTATGAAGGGGCCTTTGACTAACTGTCTTAGAGGGCATTCCACACAATGACCAGTGCAATTTGTGCATCTATAGGTAGAGAGTTCAAACAATTTAAGTAGCTCGCAAAGAGGGAGTCACTGACTAATAATCATTTAGTTTTCAAGGAATTAGCATGCCAAATTTTATCGCTACCAGCTGATATATCTGTGTTAAAGACAGTGTTGCCTCCGCTGTGCTCAAATCCTGGGTCCGCATCTATTTAAATGGCATTCATTTCTTTCATTTTATTTTTCATAAAAGGAAACTTCTCGCTTTTGACACTTCACTAATGGATCATAACACATCACTATTAAGTAATGGGACTTTTTCATATATATATATGAAATTCCATAACTTATTTACCTGTTTTATCTATGTTTTTCTATTTCCAAAAGTAACTAAAGTTTTGAATAAAATATATACAAATTCGCTCACATCTATAATTTATCTACAATTTGAAAATAAACGTTTTCTATAAAATAGATCGAAAACTACGATACACACACAATTTATATGCAATTTATATATAATTATGTTAGTTGTATATATTTTTTATACCGTTTTTACACACGACATACAAAATATATGCAATTCATTTATGTCTCCCCCTTCTATTTTCTATCTGAAATTCTAACCAAAATCCCTCGAATGTTCACCATATTTTCTCAAAATTGAGATATAAATTTCAGAGGACATTCACAATCAATTGCAACAACACACAATCCAAACAAATAACAATTTTGCAAAATTTAATTTTCGAATTCAAAGTTTCGAAACTTTTAATGGTTGTCAATGGCTATTTATTAAAGAGAATAAAAGAAGACGTAACTGAAAACTTATAATCTTATTCAACTATTCAATGCTTAGATAAATTAGTGATCGTTTACATTACATGTTGTTTAAATTGTATGTTCATATCATATTACTCTAATGTATTGTTACGGAAGGAAATAATAATTTGGGTCAACTATGTCGGTTAACAAATGGGGAAGGAAGAAGAGGGAGAGAAATGGGTAAAACATTATTCGGGTCTATATCAAAGTACATAAATGGTAGAAATTAAGTGCATATAAGCTATATTCCTATTAAATACTCTAAAAGAATGAGTGACGTTATCTCTTAGCGAATAGAGCCACATAATCAAAAACTTTATTAAGAAAGTCAGTGGTATATGTTTTTATATTGTAATATAGAAAGTCTAACAAATATTTTTTATAGGAATGCTCTGTCAATAGATTGGGTGCGCGTTTCTTCTCCAATCTCCGCGTCCTTATCACAAAGTCAACGCCACATTTTTCATTAAATTCTTTCTTACGTGTCATGTCATTATGACACAAAAATGAAATACTATAGAGTGCCCATTGGTTTCAATTTATATAAATTTATTTGACCGAGTAAGAAATTTAAGAAAAAAGAGAAGATTTTTGAACTTGTTGTATAAAGTGAGACACATATATTTTGTGTTACTATATATTATTATATAAAGATAAATTATTTCTAAATATGGAAAGAAGTTATTCTTTTTTGCACGAACCAAAAAGGAAATAGGTTCACATAAATTGAAATGAATTTTCACACACCATTTTTGTCGGTATCCTAATTTTATTTGCTAAACATCCCGAGCCAAACTACAAGCTTCACCCCTCAAACTTGTTTATGAATTGTATGTGGGGGCTAAAAGACTAGAAGAGGTAAACCTAGTGGCCTTCCTATTCAAAACATTGCATGGAGTGACACTGTGAGACAGATCTTAGCTAAATATCCTGTAATTGACAGTACTTAATAAATGGATTCCGTATATTTCTCTTATGTGACAAATAACATATTTGCCCTTTCAACTCCTTCTCAATCTTTTTTCTTCACGAAAAATACCACAATTCTTTAATTTTGAAAGCTTGAAATTCTTGTTCGGGGATGGAACTAAAAGTTAATGATATTGTTGTTAAAATTGTTTAATGTTGATAATTTGTGCTTGAAATTTCATTTCAAAAACTGATGCACTGATTTCTTTAAAAATTTCAAAAATTTATTGTTGCTCCTTAGAAAGTGTTGATAAAAATAAAGTGAATCTTCTTGATTATGTTAATTTATTACTAAATTGACGATTGGGGATCGTTTGTATTGGTAGTTTGATGCTTTATTTTAAAATCTGAGATCATTAGCACATATTTGGAGTGGTGGTTTGATTGAAATTAGAATTGCAAATTCGAAGAATATTTAGTTAAACAACAAGAAGAATTATGTCAATCTAGTAGACTTGGATAAGCAATTTAATTAACAGATAGGTCGAATGTAAATAACACAAAGTCATGTCAATCTTGTAGAGTTTGATGAATAATTAAACAAACACAAAATCAACAACAACAATAACAACCCAGTAAAATCCAACAAGTGGGGTCTGGGGAGGATAGTGTGTACGTAGACTTTACCCCTACCTCGAAGGGGTAGAGAGGCTGTTTCCGAAAAACCTCTTGTCGCAAGAAGACGGAAAAGACGAGAAGATAAGGGAAGGGTAAACAAACACAAAATCATGCCATTTAAATCGGGTAGATTTTGATAAAAAATTTAATAGATATGTTGATTATAGATAACACAAAGTTACGTCAATCTAGTAGAGTTTGATGAACAGTTGAATAAGTAAAACAATCATGACAATCAGGTAGAGTTTATAAATAATTGACAATATAGGTAGAGTAACAACACACAACCCAGTAAAATCTCACTAGTGGGGTCTGGGAGAGTAGAGTGTACGCAGACCTTACCCCTACCCCGGAAGGGTAGAGAGGATATTTTCAGGAGACTCTCGACCCAATAGAAAATACAATAATATCAGAAAAGAACAAAAGAATAGATCCATAACAACAAAAGAATAAAAAAATAATAATAACAGCATCTTAAGAGACATCAAATAAGTGGAAAAGCAACAACACAATACTATGCAAAATAAAAAACGGCAAAGGGCCAAATATACCCCTATACTTTCGAAAATAGTCTAAGAATATCCCACGTTATACTATTGGGTTATCTATACCCCTGCAGCCATACTTTGGGTTCGAATATACCCATTATTTAAACGGATGGACACATGTCATCGTTTTGTTGGCCAATTCTAAATATCTCCTATTTAATTAAAAAGACCCATTACCCATGCCCGAAAAATAATTTTCTAAAGCAATATTTTTTTGTAAAAACTGGAAAAAACTTTTTTTTTTAACTAGAAACTGAAGATTTTTCCCAGTTTTTTTAAAAAAAACTGCTTTAAAAAAAATTGAAAAATAGTTTCTAAAACAATATTTTTGTAAAAACTGAAAAAAGAAAAACTGAAAAGTAATTCTCTAAAGCAATGTTTTTATAAAAACTGAAAAAAACTAAATATATTTTTTACTAAAAACTGAAAAATCAAAAATAATGTTTTCCAGTTTTTAGAAAAATATTGCATTAAAAAAAGCTGAAAAATAATTTCTAAAGCAATTTTTTGTAAAAACTACAAAAAAATGAAAAGTAATTTTCTAAAGCAATGTTTTTGTAAAAACTGAAAAAGCAAATATTTTCTTCTTTTTTTTTCAGTTTTAATGTAAATTGTTTTTAGTTTTTTCCAGTTTTTAATTGCTTTTCAGTTTTTTTTTTCAGTTTTTACAAAAATATTGTTTTAGAAAATATTTTTCAGTTTTTTTTAAAGCAGCTTTTTTGTAAAAACTGGGAAAAAAATATTTCCGTTTTTTTCAGTTTTTAGTAAAACAAATTCAGTTTTTTCCAGTTTTTACAAAAAAAAAAATGCTTTAGAAAATTATTTTTCGGGTATAGGTAATGAGTCTTTTTAATTAATTAGGAGATATTTAGAATTGGCCAACAAGATGATGACACGTGTCCCTCCGTTTAAATGAGGGGTATATTTGAACCCAAAGTATGACTGCAGGGGTATAAATAACCCAATAGTATAACGAAGGGTATTCTTAGACTATTTTCGAAGGTGCAGGGGTATATTAGGACCTTTGCCGAATAACAAATAGTGTGAACACAACATAAACTGCTAGCAGTCCTAGACAAAACTCTATCAGACTATCCAGCACAAAGAGAAAAAAATACTCGACAGCCCCTAGCCTACAACCCTAATGCTCGACCTCCACATGTTCCTATCAAGAGTCATATCCTTGAAAATCTGAAGCTGCGCCATGTCCTGCCCGATCATCTCACCCCAATACGTCTTCAGCCGCTCTCTACCTCTTCTCGTACCTGCCAAAGCCAATTGTTCACACCTCCTAACCGAGGCATATATGCTTCTCCTCCGCACGTGCCCGAACCATCTCAGCCTCGCTTCCTGCATCTCGTCGTCTATGGGAGCAACACCCTTCCTCTCCCGAAAATCTTCATTCCTAATCTTATCTAGTCTAGTATACCCACACATCCATCTCAACATTCTCATTTCGGCTACTTTCATCTTCTGGATATGTGAATTCGTGACTGGACAACATTCAGCCCCATACAATATGGTCGGTCTGACCACCGCTCTGTAGACCTTACCTTTAAGTTTTGGTGACACATTCTTGTCACACAGCACTCCAGAAGCTAACTGTCATTTCATCCACCCCACCCCAATATGGTGCATGACATCCTCGTTGATCTCCCCATCTCCCTGGATATTTGACCTTAGGTACTTGAAACTTTCTCTCTTGGGATGACTTGAGAGTCGAGCCTCACTTCCATGTCTGCTTCTCCTGTCACGCCGCTAAACTTACACTCCAGATATTCTGTCTTAGCCCTACTCAACTTGAAACCTTTGGACTTCGGGGCCTGCCTCCCTTCCAGTCTCTCATTAACGTCGCCTCGCGTCTCATCAATCAGAACTATATCATCAGTGAACAACATACACCATGGCACCTCCCCTTAAATATGGCATGTTAAGGCGTCCATTGCCAGGGAAAATAAGAACAGGCTGAGCGCAGATCCTTGGTGTAACCCCATAACCACGGAAAAAAGATCTGAATCACCTCCCGCAGTCCTAACCCGAGTCTTAGCTACCGGTACCCCTTTCACCTCCAGGCATCTCCAAAGAACGTCCCTAGGGACCTTGTCATTCGCCTTCTCTAGGTCAATAAACACTATGTGCAAGTCCCTCTTCCTATCCCTGTATTGTTCCACTAATCTTCTGATAAGGTGGATAGCTTCCGTGGTAGAACGACCTAACATGAAACCAAACTAGTTTTCAGAAATAGACATCGCCTTCCTTACCCTCTATTCCGCCACCCTCTCCCAAACCTTTATAGTATGACTTAGTAACTTGATGCTCCTATAGTTATTACAATTCTGGATATCACCTTTTTTACTGTACAACAGAATCATTGTACTACATCTCCACTCATCTGGCATCCTTTTTGTCCCGAAATAACATTCCCAATCAGCCACTCCAAGCCTGCTCTATCCACATACCTCCAAAATTCTATTGGAATCTCATTTTGTGCGGTCGCTTTGCCCCGACTTAT
Organism: Nicotiana otophora; assembly: GCA_000715115.1. Taxonomy (NCBI): domain Eukaryota; kingdom Viridiplantae; phylum Streptophyta; class Magnoliopsida; order Solanales; family Solanaceae; genus Nicotiana; species Nicotiana otophora. The sequence goes on from AWOL01S0123206.1 coordinate 8,943, forward strand.
CTTACGCATAATACCCACGACCTCCTCAACCTCAATATGCCTACAACACCTAAATTCTCGGTGAATCTCATTTTGTGCGGTCGCTTTGCCCCTATCTCTCGCTTTGGCCAGGCAAAATAACTTTTTGTCCCCACCTTTTCCCTCAGTCCCTCATACAACCGACCAAATGTGGCAGTCTTCGCCTCCTTGACCGCTAATTTTGCCTCCTTCCTAGCTTCCTTATATCTCACTCTGTTCGCTCTCCTCTACTCCTCATCGGTGCTCTCTACTAACTTAAGGTATGCCACTTTCTTTGCTTCCAATTTATCTTGGACCATGTCATTCCACCACCAATCGCCTCGGTGCCCACCAGAGTAGCCCTTCAAGACCCGAAACACCTCTCTCGCTGCCTCTCTTATGCGGTCCGTCATCGCCGTCCATATAGCACTAGCATCCCCACCAATCCTCCAAGCACCCATAGCCGTCAGTTGCCCTTCCAACTCATGTGCATTATCCTTAGTCAAAACACCTCACCTGATCCTCGGTTAGCCCCGTACAAACAGCTTCTTCCTCTTTATCAAGATACCGATGTCCATCACCAGGAGCCTATGTTGAGTCGCGAGGTTCTCACTCGGTGTCACCTTATAATCCTCGCACAACCCCATTTCACACCTCCTGAGGAGAAGATAATTAATCTGAGTCTTAGCCACCATACTCCGAAAAGTAATCAAATGCTCCTCCCTCTTAGGAAAACTAGGGTTCGCGATCAGCAACTCAAAAGCTCTAGCAAAATCCAACAGTGAAGTACCTCCTTCGTTCCTATCCCCAAAGCCAAAGCCACCGTGCACCTCGCCATAGCCCCCAACAAACGATCCAATGTGACCATTAAAATCCCTTCATGTAAATAACTTCTCCGTAAGCGGAATACCCCGCACCACCTCATCCAACCCCTCCCAGAAGCGCCTCTTAACCTCCTCGTCCAATCCTGCTTGTTGCGCGTAAGCGCTATTGCCATTCAGAGTGCTCCCTCCAACTAATAACTTAAATCGCTATCAATCTGTTATTCACGCGCCTAACCTCTACCACTGACTCTCTGAGCTCCCTATCCACATAAATACCCACCCCGTTTCTGCCCTTCACATGTTCGGAGTACCACAATTTAAACCCGTCCGTATTCCTCGCCTTCGATCCTACCCACATGATCTCCTGAACACAAGCTACATTGACCTTCCTATTCTGGAGAATCTTCGCCAGCTCTATTGACTTACCCATCAACTTCCATATATTCCACGATCTAATCCTCAACCTACAAGCTCCCTTGTTCCCTTTATCCCCTATGGGGCCCATCCCACCCCCTGACCCGTGCCCTACCCCCTGCCCTCCACCTGCCCTCCCCGAGGACATGACCCTACTCTGCCATTACAAACCACAACCGCTATAGCTACGGTAGTCTAGACAAAAAAGCGCAACTACAGACAAGCAAAGGTCTAAACTCGAAAGGAACAAATATTACGAACTACTACATCAACAAATTAACTAACACAGGGAGGTACCAATTCCCGCAAATAGAACATGGACTTTTGACTTGCTATACTCCCGATGCGGTGGAACCCAACGTCCAGCCTTTGTGACTGCCAGTCGATTTGCTCTGTTGCGTTTGCGTGTTTACCTCCTACCCGTCACCAAACAGCCACCAAAAAAATGCTACCTGAAAAATACACAACACACCATGAGACCAAGAAAGATAGGCGAGGACAGGACTGTCACCGTCACCACTGGTGACACACCGATCTGATGGTGGCCCGAATGAAAGTCGTCGGACCGGATGTCACCGGAGAACAGTGACGGGCCTAGAAACAGTGGGCATGAAAAAGTATAAAGAAGAAAGGAAGCACAGAGGAGGTGGTTGGGATTGAAGCCAGAAAAAGGAAGAAGAAAGGCGGAGCAGCATCGCCGACGCTACGGTCGCCGGCCTAACTACTGCTAAGGTTAAGAAGGGGGAAGAAAAGAAGGGGGAAGAGGGAGAGAAAGGCGGAGAGAGAGATAGAGAGAGAGGAGAGAGGGGGTGTGCTTACCTGGTTTGCCTGTCAACACCGGTGTCGGCGCTAGAGAAAATCTCCGATGAAAATAACCATTATACTCAAGATCGTCGAAGAAGAGAAGAGCGTGTAGGAGAGAGAGAGTCTTGATTTATATGTTAAAAGAATAATATAAATAAACAATAAATGTTAGTGTAATATAGGTAGAGTAAATATTCCATAAACTAGATCAATTCAGTAGAGAAATCCATGAATAGAAATAACTGTGTGTGCGGTCCGAGTGTCATTTTTTTTAATACATTCAAAAATAAAGATAATATTTTAAGATCAGCTCCTTATGAGGTGATTCCTGTCAATCACTCCTTCCTATTGGACCTGAAGGTCATCCAGCTTTAAATTCGTTGACAATAAGCTAAGCCTACATGACAGAGCTACTTGAGAAATGAATGTGTTTCCTAAAAGCCTTCAATCTTGTGAACCAACTGCTACTGAAAGTCCAGTAGTTTCTTTCTTCCTATATGAAGCCTAAAATATCTCATTGCTCACAAAATTACGACAAAATATATATGTAAAAAGTGACATATAGGATTGCCACCTTGTACTAAATGTTTAGCGCTGCAAATTTGAGTTAAAACTCAAAGGTACACTAACAAAAATAAATATGTTTGGCAACAATAAGTAAAAATACACACCTAAAATAAAACAGTTTACTTTTAGAAAATGCTTCAGCAAGAGAAGTTCAGTGTCATCCACATTCAACAGCAAGATACTGTGAAAGCAAAGATATAGGGAAGCTAGTTCTCTACTACCCTACACTTAAATATGACAAACTGACGCATCCATGAAAAGCTATCAAGTAATATAATCTCAAATTTGGTTATGTATCCGTCAAGGGAATTCGTGAGAGACAACACACAAATTATTTTTAAGGACCATAACAGTATTAAGACAAGAAAAGTTATAGGCTAGTGCAGTTCCTCAGAAAAATATTATATGCAATAACATTGTGATCTCCCTAGTATGGTGACAAAATTAGACTTAAGGAAGCGATTCTAGTTCTAGCAATATGGCTCCAGTTTTAAACAGTTAGCACAGAAGAAGAAATTAGAAGAACATAGTTCTTGCAATATGGCACCAGTTTCAAACAAGAAATCTTATAGGCTACTGCACTTCCTCAGAAAAACTGTTATAGGCTACTGCATAGCAATCTCTATAGTATGTAGACAAAATTAAACTTAAGGAAGCGCTATTAATTCCAGCAATGTGGCACCAGATTTTAAATAATTAGTACAGAATAAGAAGTTAAAAGAACATATCAATCCATAAACAACAACAACAACAACAACAACAACAACAACAACCCAGTATAATCCCACTATTGGGGTCTGGGGAGGGTAGTGTGTACGCAAACCTTACCCCTACCCTAGGGTAGAGAGGCTGTTTCCAAATGACCCCCGGCATCCTTCCCTCCAAGAACTCCCCGCCTTGCTCTTGGGGTGACTCGAACTCACAACCTCTTGGTTGGAAGTGGAGGGTGCTTACCATCAGAGCAACCCACCTTGTCAAACATATCAATCCATCAGGGAAAGAATTTCCTGTAATTAAGTGTTATGACATGAGGCTTCAAACAACTTTTATATATGTAATTTTCCTAAATTCAAATCCAAATCATCCCTCCATTCATCGATTGATTGTAGTTTTGCGCTACAAGTATTTCAAGCAAGCTAGTGAAAAATAAAACAAGAAGCATCGACGACTATTACTTGACTTGTTAGTAATAGTCTAAGTGCACACCATACTTAAATGGTAAGAAACTCATTGTTAGTATTCTGTATTCGAAAATATATACAAAAAATCGAAACAATGTAAAACCAGAAATGCAGAAGAACAGAATTAATTCGACCCCACTGAATTCATAGTGTTTCCTTAAGGAACTTAATCCCCTCCTAATACCCGAGGTTTAGAATTATTTCCTCCAAAGATAGAACGGATAACATCACTGGTGTAGCAGTACTTCAAACCACATTGACAACAAACGCAAAGAACAGTAGTAAATCACACTTACTACTTTTTTCTGTTAAAACAATGCAAAAAAGAAGAAGGAGAAATCAGAATTTTTCGTAAGAAAAATCTAAGGGAATAGTCTACTATTTATAGCCAACATGTTAAGTTTAAACGAAGAGGTGCAACTCTTCAGAATATCTGTTATGACTGTTTACGTAAAACGGCCATTATGTAAATGGCTATTTTCGCAAAATAAAACGGGAAATCAAAACACGGAGGAAAAAGAACGGCTAATTTGGATTAAAATAATATTACATTAATCTTAATATTAATAAATAAATTTGATCCTAAACATTAATAAATCAATCGATCATTTGACCAAATCCAAATCTGAAGTCAAAGCCGAGCCGAGCGAGCGACAACGACGAAGACGCGAGGCTTGCCTTCTTCTTAACTCTTTAAGAGCTAGAAGAAGAGCAATTGTATATATACCAATCAAAAGTCTTTTCCTCCTCCAATATGGGACAATGTCTCTTTGTTAAGGAGGGAAAATCAAAATTTTATTTTTCCCTCCATTTCCCATTCACCCTCTTTTAATCTCTAAGAAGCTTAAACCCAACAATCCTCCACATGAATGGGGAATGGCTATATCACAGAAATGTGCATAAAAAACTATGTGATTTACAAGCAAGGATTAATCACATCTGGATAAGTAGGTTTTCCTTTGAACTTTCTGTAGTGAACTTATGTCGGATATACTCGATCAATCGGTAGATTTGATATCTTTGAACCGTCAAACTTTGGTGTATACCTAAACAACTATAAGTCACACAACCAACCCTTAACCGTCTTTGGTTCTTATTGTTGTGTTCGTTTCAGCCATGAACACCGCCTGGTTTCATAAGAGCATAGAGAACCGGCCTTGCAAAATTCTCTTTGAAGTGGCTAACACTTCTCACTTACATGGGTGATTCCTAAACGTGTCATCCCGTAGATACACTTTTGATATATCCCGTATCAAATTTAGAAACTATTAAAAAGCCTTAATGCTTTATCCTTGGTATTGAACATTATCTCATTATGAGAATGGACCAAAGAATTTAGTTGACAATGTTGAACGTCATTAATGACTTTGTTTGATCTCCTTGAACCTAGATCTTGGGATCTCGATTCTTCTAGGTAGAGTTACCGCCACAATGACTTGTCCTCGGCCATAGTCCTATTCCCCTCGATGATCTTTCAACTACCTCTCTAGTTAGGCCTTTTGTAAGTGGATCCGACACATTGTCGCTTGACTTTACATAGTCAATTGTGATAATCTCCCTAGAGAGTAGCTGCCTAACGGTTTTATGTCTTCGTCGTATATGACGAGATTTACCATTATTCATAACGCTCCCAACCCTTCAAATTGTCGCTTGACTATCGCAATGTATGCATAATGGTACCAATGGTTTGGGCCAAAATGGAATATCTTCCAAGAAATTCTGGAGCCATTCAACTTCTTCACCGGATTTATCTAAGGCTATAAATTCAGCATCCATTGTAGAGCGGGCAATACACGTTTGTTTGGACGACTTCCAAGATACCGCTCATCCACCAATAGTGAATACATATTCACTTGTGGACTTAGAATCAGTTGAACCGGTAATCCAATTTGCATTACAATATCCCTCAATCACTGCAGAATAATTATTGTAGTGCAAAGCAAAGTCTTGGGTATGTTTTAAATATCTCAAAACTCGTTTCATCCCCATCTAATGAGATTGACCTGGATTACTCGTGTATCGACTCAATTTACTTATAGCACAAGCTATATCTAGTAGAGTACAATTCATGATAAACATTAAACATCCCAGCACACGAGCATAATCCAATTGTGATATGCTTGGGCCTTTCTTCTTTGCAAGTGCAAGATTCACGTCAATTGGAGTCTTTAAAACTTTAAAATCTAAGTACTTGAAATTTTCAAGTATTGTTTTAATGTAATGAGATTGCGACAATGCTAGACTTTGAGAAGTCTTATGGATCTTAATACCCAAAATTAAATTAGCAACTCCCAAGTCTTTCATATCAAACTTGCTAGTTAGCATACGCTTAGTCGCATTTATGTTGGCAATGTCATTACTCATTATCAGCATATCTTCCACGTATAAGCAAACAATGACTATGTGATTTGTAACATTTTTAATGTATACACATTTATCACATTCATTTATCTTAAAATCTTTTGACAACATTGTTTTGTCAAATTTCGCATGCCGTTGTTTGGGTGCTTGTTTTAGTCTGTAAAGCGACTTAACAAGTCTATATACCCTGTTTTATTTACCTAGAACCACAAACCCTTCAAGTTGTTCCATGTAAATTTCTTCCTCCAAATCTCTATTTAAGAAGGTCGTTTTAACGTCCATTTGATGAATTTCAAGAATATACCGCAGCTAATGCTACTAACGTTCGTATGGACGTAATTCTTGTAACTGGAGAGTATGTGTCAAAATAGTCAAGAACTTCTCATTGTCTATACCCTTTGACCACAAGTCTTGCCTTGTATTTATCAATAGTAACATCGTCTTTCATTTTCCTCTTAAAAATCCATTTAGAACCCAATGGTTTTTTGCCTGGAGGAAGATCAACCAATTCCCATGTATGGTTGTTCAATATAGATTTTATTTCACTATTGACTGCCTCTTTCCAAAATAATGATTCGGAAGAAGTCATAGCTTCTTTAAATGTTTGAGGCTCATTTTTTAATAATAAAGTCACAAAATCTGGTCCAAATGAAGTAGATATTCTTTGACGTTTACTATATCTTGGATCCTCCTGATTATACGTACTTTCTTTTGTTTCTTCCCGAAGTCGTTTATATCCTTCACCAATCGACTAACATTTTTTTATATGGATATATACTCTCGAAAAATTCAGAATTATCTGATTTTATAACCTTATTATTATGAATATCGGGATTTTCTCATTTATGAACTAGAAATCGATATGCTTTACTATTTGTTGCATATCCTATGAAAACACAATCAACGGTTTTCAGTCATATCTTTACCATTTTGGGTTTCGGAACTTGTACTTTTTTCAAACACCCCCATATTTTAAAATAATTTAAGTTGAGCTTCCTTCATTTTCATTTTTCATATGGAATGGACTGTGTTTTACTATGGGGTAATCGATTTAATATCCGGTTAATTGTAAGAATAGCTTCCCCTCACAAGTTCTGCGGCAAACCAGAACTTATCAACAGGGTGTTCATTATTTCCTTTAATGATCGATTCTTTCTTTCCGCAATCCCATTGGATTGGGGCGTGTAAGGGGCCGTTGTTTGATGAATAATTTCATATTCTAAACATATCTCTTTAAAAGGAGATTCATATTCATCACCCCTATCACTTCTTATCATTTTGATTTTCTTGTTAAGTTGCGTTTCGACTTCATTTTTGTATTGATTGAATGCATCTATTGCTTCATCTTTACTATTAAGTAAGTAAACATAGCAATATCGAGTACTATCATCAATAAAAGTTATGAAATACTTCTTTCCACCGCGAGATGGTATTGACTTTATGTTGCAAATATCTGCGTAAATTAAGTCTAAAGGATTTGAATTTCTTTCAACTGACTTATAAGGATGTTTAACGTACTTAGATTCCATACATATTTGACATTTTGAGTTGTCGCATTCAAACTTAGGAAATACTTCCAAATTAATTATTTTTCGCAGGGTTTTATAATTGACATGTCCCAAACGTATATGCCATAAATCATTTGACTAAAGTAAGTGAGAAGAAGCTGAAATTTTATTATTGTCAACAACCATTATATTCAGCTTAAAAAGGCTCTCAGTAAGGTAACCTTTTCCTAAATACATCTTGTTCTTACTTATAACAACTTTTTCTGAAACAAAAATACACTTAAACCCGTTCTTGACGAGAAGTGAAATAGAAACTAAGTTCTTCCTTATTTCAGGAACATGACAACCGTTGTTCAGAGTTACCACCTTGCCAGAGGTCATCTTCAGGAATATTTTTCCATAACCTTCAATTTTGGCCGTTGCAGAATTTCACATAAAAATGGTCTCGTCGGGTCCAGCGAGAGCATATGAAGCAAATGCTTCTCTAACATCACAAACATGGCGGGTGGCTCCAGAATCAATCCACCACTCCTTTGAATTTCCCACTAAGTTGCATTTAGACAACATAGAACACAAGTTATCAATATCATCATTTGTTTTAACCATATTTGCTTGACCATTTTTCTTCTCTTTCTTTGGAGCACGACATTCTGCAGCTTTGTCTCCAACCTTTCCACAGTTGTGATAGTTTCCCTTGAATTTCTTCTTGCTAGGATAGTTGTTTGGTCCAGAAGACTTCTTCCTCTTTTTCGGATTAGTTGGAGCAGTCTCAACAATATTTGCTCTCATAATTATTGAGTTTTCACGTGTCTTCTTTTCTACAGCTTTATTGTCATCTTCGATCCTCAATCGAACGATGAGATCTTCGAGTTTTATCTCCTTGCGCTTGTGTTTCAAGTAGTTCTTAAAGTCCCTCCATAAAAGAGGCAATTTCTCAGTCATTGCTGCAACTTGAAATTCCTCATTGATGACCAAACCTTCAGCGAAAAATTCGTAATTAGAAACTAAATTAATACTTTCAACAGAAGCATTAATTCGAATTATACCTTTAGCAGGGAGATCATGGATAATAACTTGCAACTCTTGAACTTGGGTAATGACAGGCTTATTGTCTACCATCTTGTAATCCAAAACTTTGGCTGCAACAAACTTCTTCAAATCAGCATCCTCAGTTTTATACTTCTTTTCCAACACATCTCATAGTTCTTTAGAAGTTTCTGCATTACTATAGACGTTATAAAGATCATCCTCCAGTCCGCTAAGAATGTAATTCTTGCACAAGAAATCTGAGTGTTTCCATGCCTCAGTCACAATAAAACGTTCATTATTAGGAGTTGATTCCGACAGATTCGGAACGTCCTCCTTGATGAACTTTTGTAGACTTAAAGTAGTCAAATAGAAGAACATCTTCTGTTGCCACCATTTGAAATCAATCCCAAAATTTTTTTTAGTCTTTTCTGCCGAAGCCAGTTGTGGCACAGAACGACTGGAAGTATCAAGTTTCGTTCATTTATGTTAACAACAAAACAGAAATAAAATTAATGGCAAAATGGTCTCGTGGCCACTTAAACTTGTATCAATTTACCAAGCCGGTACATAAACTTATATTTTTTCCATTTGAACACTCTAACTTGATGGAATGGATACTAATAAACTACTTTGACTATTGACTGTACTTATGTGGCAGTAGCACAAGTGATGTGGACAGAATGCGTTCCAATCACGCAAAAAAACTGCGTGAAAATAATATTCTGATTAAAAATAATAAAATCAAAAGGAATAAATTTAAAAATTGAAAACTAAAAAGAAAGATCGGCATTTTTCCCCTTTCCAAGTCTGGTATCCTCGGAGGATATACATGTGCTTTCCAATTAACTATGGATATACATGAGCTTATTGTAAACAGTAAAAGATCGCCCTTTTAAACGGCCATTCCATCCACCTTCTCCAGTGAAGCACATCCATTCACTGTTAGCCGGCGACGTAGCACCGTGAAACATGATTTTCCGATGAATTTTAGTTATTTTTGGACCAAAAGATAAGCTGATAAAAGCATCTTATGTTTCACCACTAAATCCATCTCCTCCTTCACTGCTAAACCAACCACTATATGAAGAATTTTTCAGAACCTTTGTACTCTTTATTGGGTCAATGGATTTTAGAACCTTTAGAAACTTTCAAATTATTGTTGTTTGATTTAGGTTCTTGAGATTTGATTGAAGAATATGTTCTTGACGAATCTCCAAGAACATGATTATGGAGATTATAGATAAACAGGGACTACTGATTTTGGATTCGGGGTTTGGTCGGAAATGTTTTGTTCTTTTACGGATTGCTGGGACGAGGGGAGGGGAGGGGGTTTGAGTGGAGAAGAAAAGTAAAAAATATAATAGTATTTTGATAATTAAATTTTAAAAATGGACCCACAAATATACATGTCAAATAATAAATAGTCTAACATATGATGTGTTGTACATGTCAGCGCAATTGGTATACATGTTCTGTTGGATGTATTTATTAGTATCTATTCCATCAAGTTAGAGTGTTCAAATGGGAAAAATGTAAATTTATATACCGGCTTGGCAAACTGGTATAAGTTTAAGTGTCCACGAGGCCATTTTGCCAAAATTAATTAACGGTGAAGTATTTAAAATCTTCAAACTGAATAACTTTAACATAAACAGATTAAATACCATGGTGAAGATTTTATTTCTTCAAACCGAAAACAGAACGAGTAGAAAATCACAAAGATTTTAATCTCGTAATGTCAACCAAGGAGCAGAAAATCCAAAGATTTTAGTCTCCAAACTGAGAGTAGAAATCACTAGGATTCAGTCTCCAACAAACAGAATATAAGATGAATACAGAAAAAATAATTAAGTTCCTTAAGCTTGTTAGTATTATATATTCGAAAATATATTCAAAAACTTGAAATAATGTAAAATCAGAAATGCAGAAGAACGGAATTAATCTGAACCCACTAAATTCACAGTATTTCCTTAAGGAACTTAATCCCCTCCTAATACCCGAGGTTTAGGATTATTTTCTCCCAGGATAGAACGGATGATAGCGGTACTTTAAACCACAGTGACAACGAATGTAAAGAATAGTAGTAAATCACACTTACTGCTTTCTTTTCTATTAAAATAATGCAAAAAGAAGAAGGAGAAATCAGAATTTTCGTAAGAAAAATCTGAGGGAATAGTCTGCTATTTATAGCCAACATGTAGAGTTTAAACGAAAAGGTGCGACTCTTCACAATGTCTGTTATGACTGTTTATGTAAAATGACCTATTTACGTAAAACAAAACGGGAAATCAAAACGCGGAGAAAAAAGAACGGCTAATTTGGATTAAAATAATATTACGTCAATCTTAATATTAACAAATAAATTTGGTCCAAAAAAATAATCAATCAATGGATCATTTGACCAAATCCAAATCCAAATCCAAATTCAAATCCGAATCTGAATCCAAAGACGAAGCCGAAGCCGAGCCGAGCGAGCGAGCGACGACGGCGCGAGACTTGCACACCCCTTCGGCTTCTTATCCTTAGATGCTTTCTGGCTTGGTACAAGAAGTTAGAGGTGGTGTAGAGGGGTACTGATATTGGGTATGTCCAATAGTCAGACTGTTTTGATGCTTTGCTTCTGTACAGAATTCTCAATGGTAATAAAAGTTTGCTTTATTTACCAAAGAAAATTAAAGTCTAATAAGGGAAAGAAAAATAAATTCTAATAAGGACTAATAAAGGCCGGAGGAATTTTGGGGTCTTCTGTAATATTTTTATAACGGTCATATCTTAAATTGCTTTTTATTCGGCTACAGGTTTGTGTCTGGTATCACCATGATTGAATTACTACCGACTGATCGTCCTTAACACGCATTACTTCCTAGTTCACCTAACTTATGAGACCGGTTTTCCCGTATACGGTCAATAACTAGAGATCGGCTTGTAATGCAGTTTAGGTATAGGGTGTCGTTAGTTTTGAGGCTTTATTTCCTATTATAAATTGATAGTGATATTGATTTATTTTCAAGCAATGTGGCTTATCTTATGTGTGAATTATTTTTGAAAAAGTTATGTATGCATACATTTATAAGTTCTTTTCCTTTTTTATTTCACAAAACAGAGTTGGATGAATCTCCTTATTACTAAAGGGTGTCCCGGTAATTAAGTCACAATTTTTCAAGCTCACTGATTTAGCTTGGTATAAAAGTATACTAATATAGTTTATTACCACATGTTTTCTTTCTGTTGAAACCTTTAGCGCAATGTCCAAAATTTTCCTACATCTTTATATTTTATGATATGTGTCGTCATAAACTTACCAATCTCAAGACCCTTAAAAGGTTATTTAAGTTGGTTGTCTTCCAAATTTCATCAGTATCAAAGTTATTTACTCTTATTGTGCAGAACAAGGATAATGCGTTATACGATATGTCATTAAAATCCTATGACGTTTAGCTTATTTAACTGTTTTGATTATGTAACATTTATGTATTCGCAATCTCTTCTGTTCTAATGATTGTCCTGAGCGTCTAAATGTTGGGCTAATAAGCAGAAGCGAAGCCAAAGGTTATGAGATTGGTGTCTTAATCCTTTTAAGTTATTGCATTTTAAATTAATAATTAATATATTTTAAATGAATTCCATTAGACAAATACAAGATGTAAACCAAAATTATTGGATTTGGTCGAACCCGTAACTAATAGGCTAGCTCCGCCGTGCTAATAAGGCCCAAGTTCATTACTTACCAACTTTAGTGCTTTTCATTAGGCTTTTCTAAGCCCTAAACTGACACTTACTTTAAATTAGTAACTTGTTAACTTTATAATTTGTTTATTCATTGTATTTGCATCTAGAATAATGTTTAATTTTTTAGATTTAATCTAATTCAGTTTGATGTCAGATTTTCATGTTTTTAATTATAATCATAATCTACTTTTTTTCCCTGTGTACTCATTTAATTTAGACCAGTTCTTTTAAGTTTCTGTTGGAGAAAATACAATTAAAAAAAACGAAGAAAATAAAATCTTCAGGCTGAGGCGCGGATATCTCGCTCTGTTTAAGGAGATTCAAGCCTACTTTAATAAAATCTTTACTGGTTCAACAATAATTTTCTTGACTTGTCTCCCTCAGCATACAACAACTCGATCATGCTGTATGAGTCGAGCAAACTCTAGACAAACTCTTGAGTCCAAAGCTCCACCAATATGAACACCTTTCTTCAACAAAAGTATAACTCTGTTCTTTTTTCACAGCTTTAACCTCGTTTTTTAAGCACTTTATAATTTTTTCACACACCACATTATGAAAGAAAGATCTTATTTACGGGTGTTGGAATTCTTCCTTGGATTAAATTGGTAGGTCTGATAATAAGTTTATATACGGGCAAAACCGAACCCATGGGACGCCTTGGCTTCCGATGAAGTAAACAGTGGGAGAGACGCGACGGTAAGGAACCGGAGTCGAAGCAGAGATCCCCTCGGTCTAAAAAATTAATCAATCAATCATTTGAACAAATCTGAAGCCGTAACCGAAGTCGAGCCAGGCGACGACGACGACGGCGTGAGGCTTGCCTTCTTCTTAACTCTTTAAGAGCTAGAAGAAAAGCAATTATATATATACCCATCAAAAGTCTTTTCCTCCTCCAATATGGGACAATGTCCCTTTGTCAATAAGGAAAAATCAAAATTTTATTTTTTCCTCCATTTCCCATTCACCCTCTTTTAAGCTCTAAGAAGCTTAAACCCAACACACATTTCAAACAAATGGTCTTGGAAGCAAATGATACCTAATCCAATTTGCCTGCAGAAATATATTACTTTCAAATGAAAACCTTATAGATTAATATAAATGAGTAAAGAAGGGCACTTTTAACTTTGCAAAAGTTCATTCAAATAAACTTATTTCAATGCTACCACATACTATGCATTACCTTCTGTAATGACCCGATCTGTCGTTTTGAGTACTACAATCCCGTTTTCCCATTTACTGCTCAAATTGAGCTTTATAGTTGTTGTGTGACTTGCCGGGGTAATTGGTTCAGGTCCGGTAAGGTTTTGGAATGAATTAGAATACTTAGTTCCAAGTTTTAAAGCTTAAGTTAAAATAGTGACCGGATGTCGACTTATGTGTAAACGATCTCAAAATTTTATTCTGTGATTCCAATAGCTCCGTATGGTAATTTTGGACTTAGGAACGTGTCCGGAAAATTATTTGGAGGTCCGTAGTGAAATTAGGTTTGAAATGCCGAAAGTTAAATTTTTGGGAAGCTTGACCAGGGGTTTGACTTTTTTATATCGGGGTCGGAATCCGATGCTGAAAATTTGAATACCTCCGTTATGTCATTTATGACTTGTGTGCAAAATTTGAGGCCAATCGGGCATGAATTGATAGGTTCCGGAGTCGTTTATAGAAATTAGAAATTTCAAAGTTTATTAGGCTTGAATTGGGGTATAATTCATGGTTTTAGCGTTGTTTGAGGTGATTTGAGGATTCAACTAAGTCTGTATGATATTTTAGGACTTGTCGGTATATCTGATTGAGGTCCCGAGGGGGTCGGGTGAGTTCCGTGGGGTTAATGGATCATTTTTGGCCTTGGTGAGATTGCTGATATCTGTTGTTGCATTTTTCTGATTTTCTCTTTCGCGTTCGCGAGTGGGCCCTCGCGTTCGTGAAGAGTATTTTCTGAGTGTGAGGTTTTGTTCTTCGCGTTCGCGAAGGGGAGGACGCGAACGTGAAGGTATGGTCTGTTTGTACATCGCGAACGCGTGAGAGGTGTCGCGTTCGCTAAGAGGAGTGAGGCAATTGGGGACCCCCGATTCTTATTTTACGCGTTCACGAGGTGGCGTTCGCGTTTGCGAAGGTCTAAGCTGGTAAAGCTTCGCATTCGTGAAGCCGTGGCAGCGTTCGCGAAGGTTAAAATTTGCAAAGCTTCGCGTTCGCGAAGAGTTAAATTTGTGGGCAGTCGAGTTGTGCTTCGCGAACGCGAGGGACCTGTCGTGTTCGCGAAGAATAGAGGCTTGGACAGAAAGTTTAAGTTCAGAAAATGGGACCATTTTCCATTTTTAATGATTTGGAGCTCGGATTGAGGCGATATTTGGGTGATTTTCAGAGGAAACAACAGGGTAAGTGTTCTTAAATCATTATTGGTTAAATTACCCGAATCCATAGTTGTTTTTATCATTTAATTGGTGAATTGAGTTGGAAAAGTTTGAAAACCCTCTTGGTTTAAATTGAAGATTTGAGGGTCGAGTTGTGGTCGGATTTGAGTAATTTTGGTATGGTTGGACTCGTGGTTGAATAGGAGTTTGGATTTTGTAATTTTTATCGGATTCCGAGACATGGGCCCCACGGGTGATATTTGGGGAGCAATTTCGGATTTTTGGAAAATATTAGTATTTTGATATGGAATTAATTCCTATAATTTTGTGGGCTGAATCAAATTATTTTGACTAGATTCGAGCCGTTTGGAAGTTGATACGCACATAATGAGATTTCTGTAGCATTGTTTAGCTTGATCGACATTGAATTTGGCTTGTTCGAGGTAAGTAACTCTTCTAATCTTGGAGTTGAGGGTATGAACCCTGAATATATGTATTTTGTAAATTGTTGGGAGGTGACGCACGTGCTAGGTGATAGGCGTGTGGGCGTGTACTATAGCAATTGTGACATAATTGTTTCTATGAAATTTTATAGTTAAATAAACTTGGCATTTTCCACGCAGTTTTATGTGTTAAAGAAATTGAACTGAAAAGCATATTAAAAATCTTGTTGAGGCTATGTGCCAGTATTATTGGGACCCACAGAGGTCATATTAATGTGAAATATTTATTTTAAATTGAAAATTCATACTCAGTCATATTTATTTCTTTGCATATCATATCTGAGTCTCTGTTGTTATTTTGTTGATACATCATATAATCATTTTGGGCTATTCTCATGACATTGTGAGCCCATGAGAGAGAGACTGGAGAAATTGATGATTGAGGGAGGCCGAGGGCCTGATTGTGAGGATATTTTTGCGATCGGGCTGCACGCCGCAGCATGCCATGTTGGCTTTATTTATTATACTATTACACGTGAGTTGGCCGTGCGGATCTATATATTATACTATTACACGTGAATTGGCCGAGCAACACGTGAGTTGGCCGTGCGGATCGAGATATTATTATAGCACGTGAGTTGGCCGTGCGGATCCAGATATTATTATAGCACGTGAGTTATCCGTGCAGCATGTGAGTTGTCTGTGCAGTACGTGAGTTGGCCGTGCAGATCCAGATATTTATATTATGGCACGTGAGTTGTCCGT
>AWOL01S0123215.1:0-10626 GCA_000715115.1 Nicotiana otophora
CCACCTGAGATGTCATTAGTGCACCCGGTATTCCATGTGTCCATGTTGAAGAAGGTAGTTAGAAATCCGTCCGCTATCGTGCCGGTTGAGACCGTCGAGATTAGTGAAGAACTGTCATATGAAGAGATTCCGGTTGCTATCCTTGATAGACAGGTCTGGAAGTCGAGGAACAAAGAAATTGCATCCGTAAAGGTATTATGGCGAAACCAGCAAGTCGAAGAAGCTACTTGGGAAGCCGAGAATGAAATGAAAAAGAAGTACCCTCGTTTATTTGAAAAGCCATGTAATAGCTCTATAAAGTTGCCCCCCCCCCCCAAAATTTTGTATCACTTGTTCGGCTAATATAAAGACACTACTTTCTAGTTATATGTCCCCCATGAGGCTTTGGTTGGTGTTATTTTGTATTCTGTTGTGTCATTTAATCCTATATATATGTTGCTAAGGTGTGTTTCGGGGGCTCTCTGGCAGGTGGATAGGCCTAAATACAAAGGAAACTCTGGCAAAACTTTTCAGAAAATTAGGAAGTTAGGCAAATTTGGGGCTGATGGTATGTGGCATAACTGAAACTGTGTTAAGTGAACCTTGATCCTCATTCGAGGACGAATGATCTTAAGTGGGGGAGGATGTAAGGACCCGTAAAAATTTAAACCAGAAACTCGGGGTTTCGTAATTACAAATGAGTCGAGTAGGAAAGGTTTAATAAGGCTTGCTCGATCGAGTTTACTCGGTTGAGTGCCGGTCGCGTTCCCTGAGGTTGGGGCGTGACAATAATAGACACTTTTCGATGTAAAATCGATATAGTCCTTCCATAATGACAATCGTATCAAAATGTGTCTATCACGAAGATAACCAATGTTGCACTCGCCTTTAATTCCACACTGCATTGGAATTATTCTACATAGTTCTTGCAATTCTGGCCAACCATATGAAAACTTACACATCACGACAAATTGAAAACCTTCAATAATGTTCATGCGCTCCACTTCTGCTTCAGTAAACCTTACAAATGGCTGTCTTTGAAGAAAAGTAGCTCGTCTAGGTTGAATAGGATCCACAGTCGACGTAACACCAGCACTGTTTTGCGCAGCACTATTGATTGCAGCAGGTTTAAGCGCTCCAACGTAATCCATGGGCTTAGAAGTTGATGTGTTGTTGTTAGGGGTGGTGGGGGATGCTTGGGAAGGCTGACCAGCCATTGGAGGAGGCTAGTCGCCGGCCGACGAGGCTCCTCGTTCCTGCAGGGCACTGTTCAGAGTTGAAGGTTTCAGGATTTTCGAGAAATCTAACGGCTGGGGATTGGATTCTGTGGTCGTATTTGTTGGGGCGATGGAGGGAGTGGGCTGACCAGCCTGAAAAGGTTGCTGGCCGCCGGCCATTGTGGCCATTAAAGCTCAAAATCCCAGCTTTTCCGCGATGATCAGTAGCGAATCACTGTTTCATTGGATGAACAGTGAAGTGATGCTACTATTCACTACACTGTAGCAGCGAAATAGTAGTGAAATCACTGTTCGCGTCACTGTTTGGCACTATTCACTGCTACAGTGACGGTGGAATTTTGAGAATCGCCAGAGCTCTGCATATTGCACTTTTTGGGAAAAGTATAGATGATAGATATTATCTTTATCAAATAAATGAAAAATAGATTTTAATGATCCAATGGGATATAATAAGTCTTTTTTTAAAATAAAGTAGAAAAATTAAATTTAAGAAAAGTGATAAAACATTAGCAATAAAAACAAGATCACCTAAATACACATAATTTATTTATAAAATTCAAGGTGTTACAAGATTTTCACCATTTGTATTGGGGCAAGTATTCTTGACCCGGATTTGATTATATTTCTTGATCTCATTTTTGTTTTTATCATTTAATTAGTGATTTGAATTGGAGAAATTGAGGATTTTTGTGAAAACTTTCTAAAATGTAAAAATGAAGATTTGAAGGCCGATTTGATGTCGGAATTGGATAATTTTGGTATGGTTGGACTTATATCAGAATGGGTGTTCGGATTTTGTGAAGTTTAGTCGAGTTCCAAGGTGCGAGCCCGAGGTTCACTTTTTGGTTTTCATTAAAGATCGAAGCTTTATTATCCGAAATTATTTCCTATGGTTTATTTATGATATTAAGTTATTTTGGCTAGATTTGAGCCGTCCAGAGGTTGTTTCACACGAGAAGGTTATTTTAGAGTATTGATTTAGATTCCTTTAGGTAAGTATCTTGCCTAACTTTGTGTGGGATAAATACCCCTTAGGATTTGGTTTGATTGTGTTATTTGAATTATGTGAAAGACGTGTACGCGATGTGACGAGTGTGTACTCGGCTTATATGTGAATATTGACCGGCTTAGATTCTTAAGCTTCTTTCATGTATTTATTTGAAATTGTTAGCACATGTTACATATATTATTTGCCATGATTACATTTGAGGTTGTTAGCACATGTCATATCCTTTACCTGTCAAGTTTACTCTTATATGCTTAATTTGAAGTTGTTACCTCTTTTATTGTAAAGTGACCTCCTTTATTATTGAGTTATTCTTAATTGAAATTGTTGTTACATAATATCCTTTTGTTGTCGGATTATTCTCATGCATTTAGACATAGTTGCTAGTTCATGACATCTCTTTCATTGTTAGCTTATTTCACACACTAGAATTCGAAGTTTGCCATTTCATGAAAATTCTTTCATTATGGAGTTTATTCTTAAGCAATTAATTGAAGTTGAAGTAATTGAAAGTCATTAATCCGTTTTAGTTGAATTTTTTATTTAATGTGGTGTTGTTCATTGTTGAGTTACTTTCCCTATTCATTTTGTTATTATTGAGATTTTGTACACATCGTGTTTGAACCGTGGGCTATGTGATGTGGTGATATTGGTATTGTTGTTGTTAAGAGGTTGTGGCATATGGGCATTTGTGATACAAGTTGATATGTCATGATGTTGTGATGTTAGCATATGTGAATTTGTTGTGTGGATTGATTGTTGTTATGCGGAGCATAAGGGTGGTATCTCATTGTTATCGTTATGCGGAGAATAAGGGTGGCATCTCACTGTTGATGATTGTGTGGAGCGATACTGGTGGCTATTGTATTATTGTTAAGGTAGAGCGATAAGGGTGGCTATTATGGTGTTATCACTATGGAGAGATAACGGTGGCTATGTCAGGGATGATATGTGATGCCCTGGGGGCATTATGTTGATGATATTCGTGTGATGGTGTGACCTTAATTATGTGTGTCATACACCTTACATGACTTGTGTTGATTTCAAAATTAGGTTGGACCAAAATTAGGATGATGGTCATGATTCTAGCTCATTTGAGCATATTATCAAACACTAGGTGTGCATCAATATTTTAAGGTCCTTTTGTGGAAGATTCCATCATTCCCCAACCCATTCTCTATCATTTTTAGCTCACAATCTTCCCACATACTACAAGGATACATGCATGCAACGCAATCACTCACATCCCCATGAATTACCTTACTAATGGCCCATTTTAGATACATTTTGAAATTAAGAGTTTGGGTGATAGAATCTTACCTCTTAGGAAGAAGACCTAGGTGCCTCTCTTGATACTCTTCAAGATTTTAAGAGATAATTGAAGAGCAATGTGATGAAGATCACTTCTCCCTCTAGGACCCTTTCTCTCACGCTAAAAATATCAGAAAATATGATCAAAATGGTCCATGGGATGTGTTTTAATGAAATAGGGTCGGGTTTAAAAATCCCAAAATTGAAACTCCAGAACGGGTTCTGCGGTCACATATGCAACCGCATAATGGTTATGCGGTCCGCGAAAATGGGTGCCAGAGCTGGAAAGAAACTGACCTGGTTTGCGGTCACTATGCGGCCCGCAGACCTGTTCTGCGGTCGCATAATGCACCGCAGAACGGTTCTGCGGTCGCATAGTGCACCGCAGAACCTCCCTCCGAAAAGTCCCAAGGTGGGATATGCGACAAGAATGCGGCCCGCAAAATGTTCATGCGGTCGCATAATGGCCACGCAATTGGACATCAAAACTGCCCCAGAAATCTACCCTACTCTACGACTAGTCTGCGGTCTGCAGAGTGGTTCTGCGGCCGCAGAATGGGCCAAAGAAATGCGTACTTCAGCCCAACATTTTTCTTCAACTCCCAGTGCACTGTTCGATACAAAAAGTCCGAACCGCGGCGAGCTTGCAAGCCTTTAGGAAATATTAACCTCTACGCCAACTTTGGCTTCACAGAATCCGGGTTTTTAGGAAATAATTTGACTGGGCCTTACATCCTCCCCCACTTAAGATTATTCATCCTCGAATGATGGTCAGAGTCTACTATTAGCACTTTATGCAACTCAGTTTTCATACCCTACACCAGCAACCCCAAATATAACTAACTCCTCAAATTTCCAAATCTTTTTGCCAGAGTTTCCTTTGTAACTAGGCGTATCCACCTATGAGAGAGTCCCAGAATCACATCCTAACAACATGTATAGAATCCAACGATGTAACATAACTCATAACAACACCAAATGTGGCCTCATGTAAACAACATATAATAAAAAGGAACACCTTTACATTTATTGAACAAATGATACAAAATTCATAGGCGACAAATTCATAAAAGGATTACACAACTATTCAAATAAGTAAGGATACTTCTTCTTCATCTCTTCCTCGGCCTCCCATGTGGCCTCTTCAACCTGCTGGTTTCGCCATAACACCTTCACGGAGGCAATTTCTTTATTCCTCAACTTTCGGACTTGCCTATCAAGAATGGCAACTGGAATTTCTTCTTATGATAATTCTTCATTAACCTCAATGGTCTCAACCGACACAATAGCTGACGGATCTCCGACTACCTTCTTCAACATAGACACATGGAATACAGGGTGCACTAATGATATCTCAGGTGGTAGCTCAAGCTTGTACGCCACCTCACCGATCCTCTGGATGATCTTGTACGGCCGACATACCTCGTACTCAATTTTCCCTTTTTCCCAAACCGCATAATACCCATCATGGGTGAAACCCTCAAGAATACCCAATCATCTTCTTTGAACTCTAATTCCCTGCGACGGACATCCGAATAGGATTTGTGATGACTCTAAACAGTTTTCAACCGCTCCTTAATGATTTTAAATTTTTCCATAGCCTGATGTACAAGGTCTGGCCCTATCAACTCAGCTTCCTCAATCTCGAACCACCTAATGGGAGATCTACATCTCCTATCATATAATGCCTCAAATGGTGCCATCTGAATACTAGCATGAAAGTTGTTGTTATAAGCAAAATCTATGAGTGGAAAATAATCATCCCGGCTACCCTTGAAATCAAGAACACAAGCACGCAACATATCCTCAAGCGTTTGAATAGCCCGCTCTACTTGCCCGTCGGTTTGTGGATAGGAAGTTGTACTAAGATTCACCTAATTACAAAACCCTTGCTGAAATTTCTTCCAAATTTTGGTCGTGAATTGAGCCTCTTGATCGGAAATGATAGAAACTAGAGTGCCATGTAGCCTGACTATTTCCTTGATATACAACTGAGTATACTGTTCCGCTGTGTCGGTAGATTTAACTGGCAAGAAGTGTGCTGATTTTGTGAGTCGGTCCATGATCACCCAAATTGAATCAACCTTGCGCAGAGTGCGTGGTAATCCTACCACAAAATCCATATTAATCATCTCCCACTTACACATTGGAATTTCTATGTTCTGTTCCAACCCACCGGGCCGTTGATGTTCGACCTTCACTTGCTGACAATTCGGACACCTTGCCACAAAGTCCGCCACATTCCTTTTCATGTCATTCCACCAATAGATTTCCTTGAGGTCGTGATACATCTTTGTAGAACCAGGATGCACGGAATACCTAGAAGCGTGAGCCTCGGTCATGATTCTTTCCCTGAGACCATCTACATTCGGAACACATAGTCGCCCTTGGTACCTTAGTGTACCATCATCCATGCCAAGAGCAAAAACCGTAGTCTTATGTTTTTGAATCCCCTCCTTCAATTGCACCAAAAATGGATTGTTATATTGCATCTCTTTAACTTCCACAACAAGCGATGATTCAGCCCTATTTTTCACACTTACCCCTCCACTAGAGTCCGTAAGAGGAACTCCCAAACTAACCAATCGATGGACTTCCTTGGCCAATGGCCTTTGATATACCTCCAAGTAAGCCAAACTACCCATAGATTTCCGGTTAAGCGCATCCGCCACAACATTGGCTTTCCCCGGATGATATAGAATATCGATGTCATAATCCTTGAGTAACTCAAGCCATCTTCTTTGCCTCAGATTCAACTCCTTTTGTTTGAAAATATATTGAAGACTCTTGTGGTCCGTGAATACCTCTACATGGACCCTATACAAATAGTGATGCCAAATTTTCAATGCAAAAACCACCGCCGCCAGATCTAAGTCATGTGTTGGATAATTCTTTTCATGATTTTTGAGTTGCTTAGAAGCATAGTCTATAACCTTGCCGTGTTGCATTAATACACATCCAAGCCTAATTCATGAAGCATCGCAATATACCACAAACCCTTTTGTACCCTCGGGCAGGGTCAACACCGGATCCGTAGTCAATTTCGATTTCAACTCCTGGAAGCTCCTTTCACAAGCATCAGACCATTGGAACTTAACTGCCTTCTGAGTCAATTTAGTCAACGGAGAGGCAAGAGTAGAGAACCCCTCCACAAACATCCTGTAATACCCTGCTAAGCCCAAGAAACTATGAATCTCAGTTGGCGTTGTAGGTCTGGGCCAATTCTTTACTGCTGAAATTCTTTTGAGGATGAACCTTGATTCCTTCTCTAGAGACAACATGACCCAAGAATGTGATAGATTCGAGCCAAAATTCGCACTTTGAAAACTTCACATACAATTGGTGCTGATGAAGAGTCTGCAAAACTGCCCTGAGATGATCGGCATGATCTTCCCGTCCTCGTGAATACATGAGAATATCGTCAATGAACACTATCACAAAGGAGTCGAGGAAGGCCTTGAAACCCCGATTCATAAGATCCATGAAAGCTGCTGGGGAATTTGTTAGCCCAAAAGACATTACCAGAAATTCAAAGTGCCCATACCAGGTCCTGAAAGCTGTTTTTGGAATATCCTGCTCCCTGATCTTCGATTGGTGATACCCGGATCGTAAATCAATTTTGGCGAAGTATCTAGCACCATGTAACTAATCAAACAAATCATTTATTCTTGGTAATGGGTATTTGTTTTTGATGGTGACTTTATTGAGCTTCCGGTAGTCAATACACATCCTCAGCAGTCCATCTTTCTTCCTTACAAAGAGAATTGGTGTTCCCCATAGTGACACACTCGGTCGGATGAAACCCTTCTCTAACAAATTCTTCAATTTTTCGTTTAGTTCCTTCAATTCTGCTGGTGCCATCCTGTATGGCGGAATAGATATAGCCTGCATTTCTGGCATCACATCAACCCCAAAATCAATCTCCCTGTCTGGAAGGAAACACCTCCAGAAATTCATTCACAACTGGCACAGACTCGAGTGTAGGTGCCTCAGCAGTGGTGTCCGTAACTCGGACCAAATGGTAAATACGCCCCTTGTTAATCATCTTTGTGGCCTTAAGGTAAGAAATAAACCTACCTTTTAGCATCACATTATCCCCCTTCCACTCAACAACTGGCTTATTAGAAAACTCAAACCTCACAGTTCTAGTTCAGCAATCGAGCTTGACAAAACATGAATAAAGCAAATCCATTCCCATAATTACATCAAAATCAACCTTCCCCAATTCAATGAGATCGATCGTCCACGGTGTCCCGACCACGCACCGTGATAACACAACCCCTATAAAACCGTGCGGCCATGATAGACTCGCCAACCGGAGTAGATACATAGAACGGCTCAGGAAGCTGTTCCGGTTCTATCCCAAATTCCATAGCAACATAAGGGGTAACATAGGACAAGGTGGAACCGGGATCAATAAGAGCATATACATTATGAGTTTGGACAGTCAATATACCTATGAAAACATCTGGAGAAGCATCTGCATTCTGGCAACCGCTCATAACATAGAAATGGTTGGGTCCTCCTGAACTATGCATGCCACCCCTAGCTGCACCACGCCCTGCTGGTGCCGGAGTGCCTCGAGCTGGAGGGGGCTGAAGATGTAGCAGTTATAGAACTGGATGGTTGTGTTGTGCCCCTGCCCGTACCCTGGCGGGATGAACGACACTCCCTCTAAATATGACCACTCAATCTACACCCGTAACATATAGGTATGCCCATGTAGCAGATCCCCGAGTGCATCCTCCCACACCTAGGGCATAGGGGCCTTTGCTGCTTTGGGAATCTCCCTGCTGATCGCCCCTGATGGTGGGGTCCCCTGCTGCCCTGATTGGGCCTGAAGTGACTCCCTTGCTGCTGACTGTGCCCTGCTGGCGGTGCAATGGCTGAAGATTGAGCATGAGACTGGGTTGGCCCGGATGACCCTCCCCTAAAAGTTGATCTCCCTCCACCAAATGACTCCCCAAAGTTGCCCGCGGACCGGGCCTTGCTGGCACTCTCTCGCTCCCTCATGTTCTTCAACTTACGGTCCTCTGTAGCTTAAGAAAATGCCACCATCTTCCCATAGTTCATGTCTGAATTCAAGGCAGTTGTAGCGGCCTCATTGATAACCAAGGGGCTAAGGCCCTGCACAAACCGGCGCACTCTAGCCTCCATAGTAGGCAACATGTGAATAGCATATTTTGATAGTCGCGCGAACTCCATGTGATACTCCCACGCACTCCTACTCTCTTGCTTAAGATTCTCAAACTCTGCTGCATCGGCTGCCCTAGTCTCGGCAGGCAAGAAATTGTCTATAAAGGGATCATCAAACTCATTCCATCTTGGTGGAGGGCTCCCCTCCTCCCGAGAGTCCTCCCACAGCTCAAACCAAGAATATGCCACCCCTTTCAGACGGTAGGCGGCCAACTCCACTCCCTCCATCTCAGTAGCGCGCATTACTCGGAGAGTCTTATGCATCTCATCAATGAATTCTTGTGGGTCCTCCTCGGGATTAGCACCCGTGAACACCGGAGGATCCAACTACAGAAATCTGTTCACCCTAGAACTAGTAGAATCTTCTTGTAGGCTAGACTAAGTGGGTGCAACATTTGATCGCTGGGCTTGAGAAGCCAATATCTGTGTCAGCATCTAAATAGCTCCCCTAAGAACCCCATCAGAAATACCATAACCGGAAGATGGGGCTGGAGGTGGAATCGAAATATCAGGTGGAGGAACTGTCGCACCTTCAGTAGGTGTAGGAACTGGTGTGCCCTGGTTCGGTATAGTGGAATCAGGTAGTGTAGCAGTCGGAGGATTATCCTCACCCCTCGGGTGTTCACCTGCATCATCAAATAAAGGGTCAACTGCCACTCCTAAGGCATAGTTGGCACCTTGGCCAGTTCTTGCTCTCTTCTTAGGTTCTATATACTGAAAGTTAAAGGAATGCACGAGTTAGAGGAATAGTTGCACATTTAGTTTCATCGCATGATCCAGAATATCAAATAAGGGTATTGTTCCTAAATGTCCAAGTAGCCTACAACTTATATATGTGGTCGACAACATACTGATAAGAAGGACTCTACCAGACACGGCTAAGAGACATCCTAGGACACTTTAAAACCTTAGGCTCTGATACCAAGTTTGTCACGTCCCAACCTCGGGAAGCGCGACCGGTGCTCAATCGAGTGAACCCGACCGAGCAAGCCTGTTAGATACTATCTACCCAATTAACCCATGATCAAGAAAAGATGTGATTTTATTAATTAGACAGAATGAAGTGCATACATACAACATTAGTCCGTTCCATTAGCTATTTCGCCTTTAAGTCTCAAAATACACCGATTCTTATAGTCTGAGAGAAACAAGTGATCAAATAAAACATATACTTGTTTAACATTCCCAACGCCCATATACAACCCCCATAATGTCTACGGAGCCTCTAAAGATACAAAAGAGAGTAAAGATGGTGCCAGCAACAAGGCCCAGGCTATACCTCAAAAGTGACCACAATATGAGCAAAGGTTACAATACAAGACCCCGGAAGAAAGTGGGGCTCACCGAGTCCGCTGAGAAGAGGATGCAGCACTATCTGTGATCAACGTTGTCTGCTATGTAACCACCTGCATCCATTTAAAGATGCAGCGCCCCCGGCAAAAGGGANAAGCGCGACCGGTGCTCAATCGAGTGAACCCGACCGAGCAAGCCTGTTAGATACTATCTACCCAATTAACCCATGATCAAGAAAAGATGTGATTTTATTAATTAGACAGAATGAAGTGCATACATACAACATTAGTCCGTTCCATTAGCTATTTCGCCTTTAAGTCTCAAAATACACCGATTCTTATAGTCTGAGAGAAACAAGTGATCAAATAAAACATATACTTGTTTAACATTCCCAACGCCCATATACAACCCCCATAATGTCTACGGAGCCTCTAAAGATACAAAAGAGAGTAAAGATGGTGCCAGCAACAAGGCCCAGGCTATACCTCAAAAGTGACCACAATATGAGCAAAGGTTACAATACAAGACCCCGGAAGAAAGTGGGGCTCACCGAGTCCGCTGAGAAGAGGATGCAGCACTATCTGTGATCAACGTTGTCTGCTA
>AWOL01S0123217.1:3706-14536 GCA_000715115.1 Nicotiana otophora
AGAGTTATATATATATATATATATATATATATACAAGTACAAATTTGTCCACGTGTTGCTGCCCAGGTGATCGCGCTATTGCCACCTATGTCATCTCCTTCCTCCTCAATTGCATAACATCTATACATCACTGAGGTCTTCTCACCTCAGCCTGTTCACTTTCACCTCTCCTCACGAGATGCCACTGTCGCCGTATTCAGTGGCGAAGCTACATGATCACAGGGTAATCAACTGATCAACCTTCGTCGAAATATTGTACTATGTATATAGGTAAAATATTACGTTTTAGAGTTATATAACACATATTGAATATTCTTTGTCGGAATTTTTTTTTTTACTTTTTTCAAATTTAAATACGAAATTTTTTTTAGTTTCGCCACTGACCGTATTATACTGCTCTGCATTTTGTGTTGCAAGATCTGAAATCTGTGAGGTACATTACATGTGCTGAAGTTGAAATCTGTGCACGGCATCTACTGCATATCCTTCTTCAATTGTGCGACCTCTTAGAAAATTGTCCAATGCCATAGTTGCATTTGAAAACTTATAATTATCCAAACATTAAGTGCTTGTTTGTAAATGACTGTATAATTATTAAGCTGCATAATTATTAGGATAGTAATTATAAATGTAATAATTATAATAATATATTTAATTTTTATAATATAATTACAATGTAATTTTTAGTGCTATATTTGATTGCACAAGTGTAATTATATAGTTTGATATTCTTTTAAAAAGTCATCCCGTAATTGCACTATGTAATTACCATCAAATTTTTATTCTTATTTGAAAATTGAAGGGTACAATTGTTTTTCTCAATTATACTTTATTTTATGTTAATTAAATAATTACTTGGTTAGATAAATAAGTCAAATTGTGTAACCAATATCTTATTACAATCAAATAAAATTAGAAGGTTATCTCCCAAACCGGCCCCAAATGAAAAGGCAACAGTTAATTTGATCTGATATGACTGCTGATTTACATAACAACAAATATTCTTGTCTTTAATATTTGTAGTCAGAATTGGCGTTCCGATAAAATAACTCAATTTGCATATACTAGATAATCAGAGTCTTGAGTTTCAAAATAAATATTCTAATCACGCAACTCAAGTTTTTATATACAAAATCACCAAGATTGCCATCATAATTATTGCAATATTATAGTAAGAAGGAAAAAGAATCTTTTGTTGGCGTTGTCCAGAGAGTTCAGTGTTATACACGTGATTTCAATTTCTTTTATTAAATAAAATTGTTGTTTCTCGCGTAAGTCTATGTTATTATTCATTAATGTCTTTTTTCTACTTCACCAACTTCAAAACAGGACATATGGATCAAAAGTGGGATTATATATATATTATTTTGCATTCTTTATGCTAATAGAATTATTCATTTCAGATGCAATCATGCGTATCATCATTTAAAGGACTTTTACGACTTGTTTGGATAGTCGTTTCATAATGTATCATATCGTATTTTATTATATTGTATTATATCGTTTGATAAATATAATATTTGGATAGATTGTGTCATTTGTCATCGTTTCATGATATCACACACCAACAATATGAAGAATAAACTTACAATATTATAAAGAAAAATTATGATACAAGATAAAATTACTATATAAAAAAGTAGGGTAAATGATAAAATAAAATTATTTAATAATAATGAAGGGTGAGATTGAGATAAAAAGATAAGGTAACGACGCGACCACACCAAATCGGTCGTTACATAAAGTGGCACATTTCGTCATTATGTAACGACGTATTTAACGATACAATACAATAAAATTTAAGTAACAATCAAAACATTGTATTTAAAGTAACAATACGATACAAAACAATGGGTAACAACCATCCAAATAAGTTGTTACTCCCTCGGTTCACTTTTACTTATACTAAAAATATATTTTTATTTTTACTTAGTAATTTTAGCAAATCAAAAGAAAGTCATATTTTTTCATGTTTTACACTTATGATTAATTACTCATTTCACAAATTATTTCCCAAGACTTCTTGATAGTATTTTGGGTACTATGATAAAATATACAACTCATCTATTATTCTTAAGGGCATGCAAAATGCATTGTAGTTTCTCCTAATTTATGTACTCTTGCAATACACCCCAACCAGATAATCATCATTAGAGTGACATTAACCATTAGAAGATGAGATTGTACCTGGAATAGGAGAGGAGACTCTTTGGCCTCATACTGATTAGGTTTAAATGTTGTCAAGATCCCTTGTTATTGTAATGTTATATTTTTAACTTTATGTCCCGACAACTTTATTAGGGGTACTTTCTAGATCAAAACATTTTTTTTTGACAAACAAGGATAATATATTTAAATTTACTGAATATTGTCTGTTACATCATTCAAAAAAAAAAACTACAAGCCTTACGGACATTTGTATTGCCCAAGTTGGCTAGCTTACATCATACTTCAGTACTAATATTTTTGACAAAATAAACATAACCCACCCAATTTGTTGCCAGATTATTTATAACATAAGGGGTGGTTCGCCAAGTAGTTGATGTTCCTTAGCATGATTGAGAGCTTCCACTTTGTTTCCCTACCTGAAGTTATGGCTGATTGACGGGTGCTCCAGCTGGAGCATTAACCATCTGCAAGTGTAAAGAATCGAATTAACCATCTGCAAGTGTAAAGAATCGAATTGTGTGGAACACAGTCAGAATTTAGTACTTTAATTATCTCTGTTGCATCAGTTTCGATGACCAGATATGTGTATCTGTTTGTAAATGTGATGCTGAGTCCTTCCTTGAGTGCTTCTAATTCTGCCTGGAGAGGGGAACTTGAGGGGCAGTGGTGTTGGTAACCCATTATCCACGTAGTATCATGGTTTCAAAATACCCCTCTTATGTCCCCTAGGTTTAGTTTTTCCTTGAAAGCACCATCTATGTTGAGTTTGAAAAAAATTGATTCTGGTTTGTGCCATGCAACTTTAATTGCATAGGAATGAAAAGTGGGTTGTTCTTTTTGAGTGAGAAGCTTATACTCTATTGCTAGGGCTATGGCGT
Source organism: Nicotiana otophora (assembly GCA_000715115.1). Classification (NCBI taxonomy): domain Eukaryota; kingdom Viridiplantae; phylum Streptophyta; class Magnoliopsida; order Solanales; family Solanaceae; genus Nicotiana; species Nicotiana otophora. The sequence continues at coordinate 6,754 of AWOL01S0123217.1, forward strand.
GAGTAGGATTATAGTTCATTGTCATGTTTGAATGGTTATTATTATTACGGTTGAGCCAAATGCTCCAGAGAACAAAAGGGTATAGATCTTCCCATGCAAGGTGGGGTGGGGGGTGTTATTATTCAGGTTCCTAACTTTTTGTAGCCAGTGGGTATCATTCTGATAGGAAGAGCTATTTAAGCCCCTCAAAATCCAGTAATTAACGACTGCTTTGCAATTTGTAAAAATATGTTCAATGGTTCCATTTTCATCTTTACACACTGGACAAGTTGGATCAATGTTCAAGCCTATATGGTGAAGGTAGGATCGAATAGGAAGTTTATTGTGGTGACATTTCCACAACAAATTTTTTATCTTAATTGGGTAGTTCATATCCCAAATCCAACTAAAGTCTGTTGAATTTTTGTCACTGGAGCTAATTAATTTATAGCAACTTTTTGAAGAAAATTTTTCATCCCCCATTAGCTCCCAAAACATTGAGTCATTTGAGTATTCTATAGGGTGTATAGATAGGATACTATTTCTAGTGTGTTGGGGTGGATCAAAGGTGGTTTATTCCAGCTTCCATTTATTATTAATCCAAATATCTTTGATGGTGAGGCTGTTGCAAGACATTGTGAGGGGGGCCTCCATCAGTTGCCTAAGGTTTGAGGACTTAGGGATCCCATTCGATTCCCAAATGTTCATTATTGATTTTGTGTAAGGAATCCATTTTAGTCCCTTATTACATATCTTCCACCCTTTCACCACACATTTTCATATAAAGGATGTATTTTTAAAATTCTTTGTGGAGCCATATATTGATGAGAGAATTTTTGACCAAGGATAATTTGTGTTGTGGATGGGTCTCCAAGTGAGGTTTGCCAAAGTTATTAGATTTTTTCTTTTGCTGAGTGAATACCAAGCCCCTCGTTGCTCTTGTCCCTTGTCACTGTTTCCCAAGCAACTAGGTGAATTTTATTTGTGGTATTTGTGGAACCCCAAATGAAATTTCTTTGAATTTTGTCAAGATGCTTGATAATTTTTATAGGGAGAAAATTATATTTCATGACATGGTTTGGGATACTATTTAGGGTAGAAGAGGCAAGGGTAGTTATTCCTGCAATGTTGAGGAAGTTTGATTTCCAAGAGGCCAGTCTATTTGTCATGTTGTCAAGGATAAATTGGAAATCCGAAGATTTAGGTTTGTTATTTGTGATTAGGAATCCTAAATATTTTCCAAAGCTATTACTAATATTAATGTTAAAGAGCTTTGCCAAGCCTTGGATGTATGTTTGTTTGATGACCCGATAGGTCATCTTATTTTTAAAATGTAATTCTGTGATCCGAAACCTTAAAAATCTTATTTTTATCCTCCTCGAGTTGCGTGCGCAGTCCGAGCATGTTTCCGAAAAAAATTTATATTAAAGAATGTGAAAAATATGAAATTTTATTTTGAAAATTATTTGAGTTGACTTTAGTTAACGTTTTGAGTAAACGGACCGGAATCCATATTTTGATAGTCCCGGTAGGTCCGTATCATAATTTGGGACCTGGACGTATTCCCGAAATCGAATTTCGAGATATCTAGCTGGAGATATGGAATTGTGACGAAAAAATTAAAAGTTTGAAAGTTTGATGATTTTAAGAATTTGCTGATATTTGGTCTTGTTGATATCGGGTCCGTATTTTTATTCCAGAGCCCGGTACAGGTCCACTATAATATTTATGNTACATTTCCACAACAATTTTTTTTATCTTAATTGGGTAGTTCATATCCCAAATCCAACTAAAATCTGTTGAATTTTTGTCACTGGAGCTAATTAATTTATAGCAACTTTTTGAAGAAATTTTTTCATCCCCGTTAGCTCCCAAAACATTGAGTCATTTGAGTATTCTATCGGGTGTATAGATAGGATACTATTTCTAGTGTGTTGGGGTGGATCAAAGGTGGTTTATTCCAGCTCCCATTTATTATTAATCCAAATATCTTTGATGGTGAGGCTGTTGCAAGACATTGTGAGGGGGCCTCCATCAGTTGCCTAAGGTTTGAGGACTTAGGGATCCAGTTCGATTCCCAAATGTTCATTGTTGATTTTGTGTGAGGAATCCATTTTAGCCCCTTATTATATATCTCCCACCCTTTCACCACACTTTTCCATATAAAGGATGTATTTTTAAAATTCTTTGTGGAGCCATAAATTGATGAGAGAATTTTTGACCAAGGATAATTTGTGTTGTGGATGAGTCTCCAAGTGAGGTTTGCCAAAGTTACTAGATTTTTTTCTTTTGCTGAGTGAATACCAAGCCCCTCGTTGCTCTTGTCCCTTGTCACTATTTCCCAAGCAACTAGGTGAATTTTATTTGTGGTGTTTGTGGAACCCAAATGAAATTTCTTTGAATTTTGTCAAGATGCTTGATAATTTTTATAGGGAGAAAATTATATTTCATGCCATGGTTTGAGATACTATTTAGGGTAGAAGAAGCAAGGGTAGTTCTTCCTGCAATGTTGAGGAAATTTGATTTCCAAGAGGCCAGTCTATTTGTCATGTTATCAAGGATAAATTGAAAATCCGAAGATTTAGGTTTGTTATTTGTGATTAGGAATCCTAAATATTTTTCAAAGCTATTACTAATATTAATGTTAAAGAGCTTTGCCAAAGCCTTGGATGTATGTTTATCTGATGACCCGATAGGTCATCTTATTTTTAAAACCTAATTCTGTGATCCGAAATCTTAAAAATCTCATTTTTATCCTCCTCGAGTTGCGTGCGCAGTCCGAGCGTGTTTCCGAAAATTTTTTATATTAAAGACTGAAAAATATGAAAATTTGTTTTGAAAATCATTTGAGTTGACTTTGGTCAACGTTTTGAGTAAACGGACCGGAATCCGTATTTTGACGGTCCCGGTAGGTCCGTATCATAATTTGGGACCTGGACGTATTCCCGGAATCGAATTTCGAGGTCTCTAGCTAGAGATATGGAATTGTGATGAAAAAATTAAAAGTTTGAAAGTTTGATGATTTTAAGAATTTGCTGATATTTGGTCTTGTTGATACCGGGTCCGTATTTTTATTTCGGAGCCCGGTACAAGTCCACTATAATATTTATGACTTGTCTGTCAAATTTAGTGAGAAGCGGTGTTGATTTGAGGTGATTCGGACGTTCGGTTGTGAAAATAAAAGTTTTAAAGTTTTCTTGAAAACTTCATTTGATTTGGTGTCTGATTCGTAGTTCTAGGCATTATTTTGGCATTGTGTTCGCGCGAGCGAGTTCGTATAAGGTTTTTGGACTTGTGTGCATAATTGGTTTGGAGCCCCGAGGATTCGGGTGAGATTCGGATAGGCTACGGGTGTTTTGAACTTAGAAATTCTGGTTTTTCTGCAGTTTCAAGTGCCTTTTGGTTTCCTTCTTCGCGTTCGCGAAGGCACTCTCACGAACGTGATGTGTGAACTGGGCTTGGTGGGTTTTTCTCGTACGCGAATGCGAGACTACTATCGCAAACGCGGAGTATTAGGGGGATTGCTTTACGCGAACACGAATAGTCACACGCGAACGTGTAGCAATAGGCAGGCTGGGAAGGGAAATCAGGGGTGACTCTATGCGAATGCGAAGGTGAGGCGGGCTATACCTTCGTGAATGCGTTGAGTGCCCCGTGATCGCGTAAGTCATTAAGGCGCAGCTCTTCGCGAAGGCGATGAACACTGTCGCCTAGTTATTCAAAACAGAACCTAAAACGGGATTTTGCCATTCTTTCAAAAATTTCAAAACTAGAAGACCTAGAGGCGATTTTCCTAAAAGATTTTCTTTCCCAATTTGTTGGTGAGTGATTCTAACATACTTTCTTTCAATTACCCATTACATTTTATGAGTTTTCAACCTAAAATCTAGGATTTTCATGGTGGAAATTGGGGTTTGGGTAGAATTTGGGATTTTTGTATAATTAGAATTTAGACCTCGAATTGAGGTCGAATTTTAAAACGAATTATATAATCGGGCTCGGGGGTGAATGGATAAATGGATTTTGGTCTGAATCTCTGGTTTTGACCAAGCGGGCCCAGGGTCGATTTTTGACCTTTTGGGGAAAAGTTTGGAAAATCTAAATTTATGCATTGTAAATTATTTTTAAGTAATATTTGATATTATTGAGTCGTTTGTGGATAGATATGAGTGATTTGGAGGTGGATTCTAGAGAAAAAGTGGTAATTGAGTATTGAGTAGCCTTTGGAGCGAGGTAAGTGTTGTGTCTAACCTTGACTTGAGGGATTAAGACTTGTTTGTCTATTTGCTACATGTTTAAATATTGGGGAACAACGTATATGTGAGATGACGAGTACTTATGCGTTGTCGTCAGGTTAAAGCATGTGGGCGGGGCTTGGTTTCTTGCAATTATAGCTTCCTTTGTTCATGTTATCCATGTTTAGACTAGTATTGTTAAATTGATCGTTCTTATCATGTTTACGGATCTTCTGGTGATAATTGAGTATTGATTTTGAAGTTGAGGTTGATATTGTGGAATCAAATATTGAAGTAAGGCTTGTAATTGTTATTCTATCTCCCTGTTATTATTTGTTCATTGCATTATGATAAGGGAGAGTGTTAATGCACGAAGGGTGATGTCGTGTCATATTATGAGTGTTAATGTACGAAGGGTGATGTCGTGCCATATTGTGAGTGTTAATGCACGAAGGGTGATGTCGTGCCATATTGTGAGTGTTAATGTACGAAGGGTGATGTCATGCCATATTGTGAGAGTTAATGCACGAAGGGTGATGTCATGCCATGCGGTGAGTGTTAATGCACGAAGGGTGATGTCGTGCCACGTTAAGAGAGTTAATGCACGAAGGGTGATGTCGTGCCTTATCTATTGATTTATATCGTGATGCTGAGAGTAAAAGCAAGAAGGGTGACGCCGTACAATTTTCTTCATTGTGTTTAGTTGTTTTCACTGGTTAAAAGTGTGTTGACTGTTCTGGTTATCATTTCCGATGTATCTCCTATATCATGTGCCCCTTTAGCATGTCCCCCCTTCTAATAGTATATGTTTGGTTGTTACTCTTGTTTTCTTGTACATATATTGTTATATGCACAGGTTTATTATGTGAGCGTCTTGTCATAGCCTCGTCACTACTTCGTCGAGGTTAGGCTCGACACTTACCAGTACATAAGGTCGGTTGTACTGATTCTACACTCTGCACCTCTTGTGCTGATTTTAGTACCGGTCCTAGCTGTCGTGAGGCTTAGCTGCTTAGATATGCTGGCGTCCGCAAACCCTAGAGTCTATTCCTAGTTTTATCATTTACTATTTTCTTACTTCAAAACAGTGTATTTTTCCTTTTCAGACACTATTTGTAGTCAATCATAGTAGCTCGTGAGTTGTGACTCCAGATCTGGGTGGTAGTAATTAATAAATTTTTTATATTATTCCGCACTCGATGTATTCTATTTTAGCTTATTGGTTGTAAATAGAATTGAATAAGGATTGACTTAATAATTCTCTAATGTCGGCTTGCCTAGCAAGTGTAATGTTAGGTGTCATCACAGTCCCAGCGGTGGACATTTCGGGTCGTGACAGTTTGGGACAGTTTTTTGAGACAATAATATTTTATTTTGAGAAATTTATTTTCTGCCCCGATATGGTACAAAAAGAATTTAGGCAGTTTAGAATAGTGTTTGAAATCTTTTTATCGATCTTGCACATTAGAGTAAGGTCATCCGCATAGAAAAGATGCGATAATAAGCATTGATTTTTTCCCATTCTAATAGGAGACCAAGTTCCAATATCTACATTGTAGTTGATTTGAGTGGAAAGTATTTCCATGCAAAGGATAAATATGTATGGTGATAGAGGATCGCCTTGCCTAATACCTCTACTAGGGCAAAAAGGCTTACTTCTGCTACATTTACCCAGACAGATATCCTGTTTGTGGTAATACAACTTATAATGAGGGTAGTGATTCTAGGGGAATTTGAAATGTCGAAAAGTTCTGTATATAAATGACCATTCTAATTGGTCGAAAGCCTTTTCAAGGTCTATTTTCAGGACCATATTTGCAGTGGAACCTAATTATTTGTGCATTTTTAGCATTAGTTCCTGAATAATTATGGCATTATCACTAGTTTGTCTGCCTTTAATAAAGTTGGCTTGGTAAGGGCTAATAATATTCTCTCGAAAGGGTTTTAGTCTATTGGCTATAATTTTTGTAATGATTTTGTAAATAGTGTTACATAATCCAATTGGCAGAAAGTTCTTCAGATTATTTGCATTGGGGATCTTTGAAATAAGGCAGAGATATGTATCATTTATGCCTCCGGGTAGGTTGCCTGATTCAAAATCTTGGTGACAAAGACTTATGCCAGTGGATTTTAGAGTATGCCAATACTTTTGAAATAAAAATGGGTGAAGACCATCTCGACCATGTGATTTAAATGGATTGAAAGAAAATATTGCATTTTTTTTATTTCTGAGGGGGATATAGAAGTGTCTAGAGATGATAGGTTAAATATTTTGTAACTATGAGGATCATATTTAATAGAAGACCGGTTGGAATATTTATGACTAGTTGTGAAGACTTGTTCAAAGTAAGAGAGGGTATGTTGCATAATTTTTTGTGGATCCTCTATCCAATTTCCTTCTGAATCTTTGAAAAAGACAACCTTATATTCCTTCTATTATTAGTGGCACTTATGTGAAAAAATTTTGAGTTTGAGTCACCTTCATTAGGCCAACTAATTCTAGATCTGAGATTCCAGTAATCCTCTTCCATCTTCAGGATGTTGTTATAGTCGGATGTAAGGAGATTTCCAAATTATTTAGGAAGGGGCTAAAACCATAAAAAATTGATTTCCAATCAATAATGCGATTTTTAAAAACTTTTGAAGCATCAACAAAAGTCATGTTGAGCCAACATTCTTTAACTATATTCCCAAATTCAGGATGGTCACACCAATAGGTTTCTAGTCTAAAAGGTTTTGGAAGTGGGTTAAATGGTTTGGGAATTAATTCGAGGAGAATTGGATTATGGTCAGAGTGGGTTTTTGGCAAGTGAATTACGGATGCCTTAGGGAAGATGTTCACCCAAGCATCATTTGCTAGTAATTTGTCTAATCTTTTCATAATACGGTCACTACTAATTTTACTATGATTTGACTAGGTATATTTACAACCCTTAAAACCTAAGTCCATTAGCTTACAATAGTTAATTTTGCTCCACAATTTAGCAGCACGTCTTCTATTGATAGGATTACCACCTAATTTCTCGTTTGCTACCATAACATCATTGAAATCCCCCAGTAGCCAAGCACCTTTATAATTATCATAGATATTAGTGATATTATCCCACATGATGTTCCTATTAGAGACTTTTGTACTAGCATAAATTGAGAAAAATAACCAAGAGTGTCGTATAGGGGTTACCTCAATTAGTGCATGAATTTCATTGTTTCTTTTGACGAAGTTGTTGACATTCACCAAGCTTGTATCCCAAAGAAATGCCATGCCGATTGTCCCTCTGCTGGGACCTCTATCATATCGGTGAAGCCAAACTCATTCATAAGACTACCATGATTTGTCATCCTAGTTTCTAATAGAGTCACCATGCAAGGATGATGAGTGGCTATTAATTCACGGAAATTTCTTCTAAATTCATCATTATTGCCTCCTCTAATATTCCATATAATGAAGTTTTTAGCACGATTCATTATTAGGGGTGGGGGTTGAAAATAACCATTCATTTGACTCTCCTGAGGGGATACTGGGTGCCTCCTTAATGAGGGAACTAATATCATTGCTATTTTCCCCACAG
>AWOL01S0123219.1:0-20292 GCA_000715115.1 Nicotiana otophora
GCCAAGCTTCTAGTAGGCAAAAAGTACTTTTTTCTAAAAGAAGATGGAAAGACACACAGAAATGCAAGAAGTCTTCTTCTTTGTCTTGAAATCTTCATGGTATCAGAGTCATTGTTGCCTTTAGAGGTGAGTTTTTCTCCCTCGCAGCACTACGGTTTCATTCTGTAGCAAGAGGTCGAGTTTCGTCCCTCAAAACAGTTTTGATTGAAGAAATGAAGGCCTTACCAAAAAAGGAGATTTGGTAACTTGTCAATTCACCACCAGACAAAAAAGTCGGTTGGCTGCAAAAGAGTCTTCACTGTGAAGCACAAAGTTGATGGCAATATGAAAGATTTAATGCAAGATTGGTAGTTAAATGATTCACTCAGACTTATGGAGTGGATTATCTAAGAGACATTTGCTTATGTTGCTAAGATGAACACTATTAGAATTCTTTTGTCTCGTGCAACTAATCTTGATTGTGACTTGAAACAATTTGATGTGAAAAATACATTTCTTCATGGAGACTTAGAAGAAAAGGCATATATGAAGGTTCCTCCTGGATTTGATATTGCACAAATTAAGGAAAGGTATGTAGATTGAAGAAATCCTTGTACGGACTAAGGCAATCCCCCAAAGCTTGGTTTGACAGATTCTGCAAAGCAATGATATCCTTCGATTACCAACAAAGCAATGTTAATCACACCCTCGTCATATAATATCATCCGGATAAATTCACTTTTCTGACAAAAAGGTAATGGCATGATTGAAGAATAAGATTGAAGAAGTCGTTGGCACATGAATTTGAGATCAAGGATCTAGGAAAATTGCAGTACTTCTTGGGAATTGAGGTTGCTAGATTAAAAAGAGGAATCTTTATTTTTCAAATAAAGTATATTCTGAATCTCTTGAGAGAAACTGATATGACAGGTTGCAGACTAGCAGAATCGCCAATTGAAAACAATCACAAGTTTCAAAGCGGAGTTGGAGAGTCAATTGATAAGGAGAGATATAAAAGGTCGGTTGGAAGACTCATTTATCTCTCCGAGATCCTCATATGCAAAGTGTCTTTCACATTTTGCGGTATCTAAAGTCTGCTCCAGGGAAAGATCTACTTTTTTCCAAACATGGTTGTAAGGCCCCATAAAAGTTCGCCAAGTATTTAAGGTTTTATGGTGCCTAAGTCAAGCTAAGTTAAGGTCACTACTATGCTCAATTGTATATCAAGGAGATAGTTAGATTGCATGGCACTCTAGTTACCATCATCTTAGATCGAGGGGCGTAGTTCACAACTAAGTTTTGGCAGAAATTTCAACAGGGCTTGGGTACTCAAGTGAATCTTAGTACAGCTTTCCATCCACAGACCGACGGGCAAGCAGAGCAGACTATATAGACGCTTGAAGATATGTTGTGTGCTTGTGTTCTTGACTTCAAGGATAGCTGGGACGATCATTTGCCACTCCTCCAATTTGCCCACAATAACAAATGTCATGCCAGCATCCAAATGGCATCGTTCGAATCTCTATGGTAAGAGATATAGATCTCTCGTTGGTTGGTTTGAAGTTGGAGAAAAAGAATTGATAGGGCCAGACCTCGTGCATCAAGTTATTAAGAAAGTCAAGATAATTACGGAGCGGCTGAAAACCGCTCAGAGTTGCCAGAAGTCCTATTCGGATGTACACCGCAGATATTTAGAGTTCAAAGATGATGATTGGGTATTTTTGAAAGTTTCCCCGTGAAAGGCATAATACAATTTGGGAAGAAAGGGAAATTGAGTCCAAGGTATATCGAACCCTATAGAATTTTGCGGAAGGTTGGTCAAGTGGCTTATAGGCTCGAGTTACCTTCACAGTTGTCCTTAGTACACCCGGTATTTCATGTGTCTATATTGAGGAAGGCGGTTAGAGATTCGTCGCTCATCATCCCGGTGGAGTCTATTGAAGTTAATAAGGAATTGACCTATGAAGAGGTTCCGGTTGCAATCCTTGATAGACAAGTTCGACGGTTGAGGAATAGAGAGATTGTTTCCGTCAAAGTGCTATGGCGAAACCAACAAGTTGAAGAGCTACCTGGGAGGCCGAGGAAGATATGAAGAGAAAATATCCCTACTTGTTTGTAGAACCAGATGGTTGTGCTTAGAGGAATTTTAGAAGCTTATTTTTCTTTGAGCTATGTTCTAAACATGTACAGTTTATGCTAAGATCCCCCTTTTTGGCAATGTAATGCTTGTAATACAAAGGTTGGTGTTGTTTTCATGTTTATATTAAGTCGTCGTGTAGTGTATGTGTTGTTAGGATTGGTTTCTGTGGCTATCTAACAGGTGGATAGACCCAAAAACAGAGGAAACTCTACCGAAATTTTGGAAATTTGGGGAGTTAACGAAATTCTCAGCTATTGGTGCGTGAATGAGGAGCTAAGTCGTGTTGGGTGTCTATGCCGGACTCTAGCCCTCATTCGAGGATGAAATGATCCTAAGCGGGGAGGATATAAGGCCCCGTAAAAGTTCGCCAAGGATTTAAGGTTTTATGGTGCTAAAGTCAAGCTAATGTGTTCGGAAGGTTGTAGATAATTTTCGTGGCGAGCAAGCTTGTCGTGGTACGGATTTGTGGACTGTGCAATGCATCGTGAAGTAGGTAGAAGAAATGGCAGAAAAGGGCGATTCTGCGATCGGTTCTGCGGACCACAGATCGGTTCCGCTGACTACAGAATCATCGCGGACTGAGGCAGGAGCAACTGAACTTTTAGAGTCATTTCGTAGAGGGTTATGCGCACCGCATAGCCATTCTGGGGACCGCGTATCCATCGCGGAATCAACATGGGAATTCCTAAAGAAGACTTCACGGTCCAATGTGCGGACCGCAGAACCATTTCGCGGACTGCGAATTCGCCGCGGACTTATCCAGATCCACTCAAATCTGGAGCACCATTCTCCGATCCATTTCGCGGACCACATATATGTTCCGCGGTCCCATCCGCGGTCACCCGACTCTGAGGGAAAATTCCACCCGATACTATTTTAATAAAAAGGACTCGTGGGTTGTTTTAGAAGGCAAAAGAAGATGGTTTTAAAGGATTTTGGCTATTCTTGAAAGGGAGACACACTCTAGAGAGAGGAGGAGAACTCACACTTTTACTCTTCAATGCCTTGCTCAATCTTGAGGATTTAAGGAAGGGAACTCACCATGTCTTCTATAAATGAGGTAAGGTTTCGTCCTTAAGCTCTCATGCAAAGTTTGATTATAGGTTTAAGTAGGATTTTATTATGTTGGAGCTTATGGGATGGTGATCAGAAGCTATAAACCCTCAATCTTGAATTTGGGTGAAGGTGAAGACTAAAAGAAGTGATTCTTGTAGGTTGGAAGTAAATGGTTTGGCATGAATGTGCCAATGGAGGTTGTTGGGTGTTTTAGGACTATTTTGTGATTGTTGACATGAAAATTGGTGGTAGGGTGAAGAAACTCCATCATAGAAACTTGTAGTTGATTATGCATATTAGGTGTTCGACGAAATGACTAAAAGACAACATTAAGAGAATTCCTACTAATAGTGATTCTATTGAACTATGTTAATGCAGACTGAAGTGCTAAGAGTAGTGGAACGTTGTAGTGATCCTAAGGAGAGCTCGATTGAGGTATGTTGGCTAAACCCCCTCCGTAAAATCGGATTCCATGATCTCATTATGAACTACAAGTATGGTTGCCTAAAGTACCAATTCTTATCGTGTTAGATTGCTTCGAACGAATGGTCTATCAAATGTCTACATACTCAAGTCTTGTTTTAGTTTCAATCTTTATGCTCTCTTGGAAAGATACTTCAAAAGTGATTGAATTAATGAATGTTTATGAATCCAATTCATGTTTCAATTGATATGGAAATGCTTTCCTTGTGGAAATGTTCCAAGTGTTCAAAGCTCTGATTACTTATGTATTTAAAGCAATGATTTTCCAATGTTTTACATATCATTGATGTCTTATGACAACTCATGGCAAGTAAAAGTATGAAAGATGAAATGTGGCCCTTTTTCCAAAAGATAATGATGATGTATGTCCCAAGGGACAAATGAAAAGAAAAGGATTTTAGGAAATTCTTTATATGAAATGTTTTTGGGAGTATCGTTAGGTCACCGAGGAAAGGGTGGGTTGTAAAGGCCTAACCCGAAACTACACATGTCGGTGTATAAGATGAGTGGGGGACAAATCCCCTTAGAACTATGATGAGATTATTTTCCCTTAATTGGGATGAACTGATTGCTAGCACAGATCATGTCGACCCACACGACATTGTGGTGAGACGGTCTAGCCGATCAGGCCGAGATCGGACGCCATGCCGCGCACATGGTGGTTCCACGGTACCACGTCAACCCAGATACATTGAGGTGAGACGGCCTAGTCGATAAGGCCGAGATCGGACTCCATGCCATATGCATGGTAGTGTGTCGGTAGCTAATGATCTCCCAACCAAACCGTTGATCTCCCAATCATCGGCGCGTCCATACTGCTCTCACGTTTATTTAGAGACTCCATAGACATACTGTGGGTCGTGTTTTGAATGGGGGAAAACTATAAGCGTTGTTCATGCCGGTTGATTTCTCTCACAAACTATGAACTTATACTATTTTACCATCTAGCAATGAAAACTTCCTAATAAATGAAAAATCAGCATTATACGTTTATCCTCTTGATTGACTACCTCTTGTTATTTATTCTTGAATTATTCATGAGCAAGGTTAATTGGTAGGCACCAGGTAGGCTTGCTTGACTGAGTTACTTCGATTGAGCGTCGGTCCCGCTCCCCAAGATCGGGGCGTGACAATGATCACCTCCAAATATAAGCGTTTACATACGCGGATTGGGTTGAATCTCTAGATGGCAGAAGATCTACATCTGGTTATTGTACACTCATAGGAGAAAACTTGGTTACTTGGAGAAGCAAGAAGCAAATGTAGTTGCTAGATCAAGTGCGGAGGCAGAATATCTATGACCCAGGGTGTTTGCGAGCTACTTTGGCTACAAAAGCTACTAGAGGAATTGAGACTATTTCAAAAAGGAAAACTTTCCTTGTACTGTGACAACTAGGCTACCATCAGTATAGCACATAATGTAGTCCAACATGACCGAACAAAGCATGTGGAAATTGATCGATGCTTATCAAAGAAAAGTTACGATTATTGTCTTAAGTTTGTTTTATTTGCCGTCGGAAAAATGTCTAACTGATGTGTTTACCAAAGGTCTCAACAAGCGAACTATTCATACATTGAGTTTCAAGTTGGGCATGTGAGACATCTTTGCACCAACTTGAGGGAAAGTGTTGAATAGCATGATTTCAGGATATTTAACTATATTTTGGAGATTGTTGATTAGTATAATTTCAGGATATTTGAATATATTTAGGAAATTTGATTATATTTGATTTGATTTGAAGCTGGACTGATTGTATAGATTTATGTTATTTCCTTAATTAGCATTAGGAGCATTGTATAAATTCCCTTACTCGTGGGATGGAAAAACACATAGAAATACAAGAAATCTTCTTCTTCTTCTTGAAATCTTTACATTATGAAAGAATTAAGAGCATCCACAACCACATGCCTATACTTGTGGGGAAAACTTCGGCCAAGTAAAACATTCTGATTATGCCCTCTCTTCACGGTGAAGTACATCAGATTGTAAACAAAGGACATTTGACATTAGACTTTGAAGTTGGTGAAGAATATTCATAACTGGGCAATCAACTATATATAAATAAGATTTGAGGACGAGAGCTTTTCCATTTTCTACAAAATTGTTGGGCACACCGCAAGGGAAATCATAAATTTAGTTTGACTAGAGTTATAGCCTTTTAAAAACTGTTTTAGATTCTATACTGAGGGTTTATGTTTTAGACCTGCCTACTATCAAATAGGAGTAGTTATTTTAAGAATTCTACATTAGAGTCGCAAATACTTTTTTCATAGCCATTAATCAGGACAACCATAACACACTTACCAATCTTCATCATCTGAATCAATTATTATCCTGTTCCTTGTAAGATCCTCCTGAATTAAAAGTACTTTCTCTGTGCCCCTGATCACAAAATACCCACCAGGGTCGAGTGGGCATTCATCTGCACTTAGAGAACAATTATAGTTAATAATTCTTGCTACTAAGTCCAAATAAAATACTCTCTCCGTTTCGAAAAGAATGAGCCTAATTCCTTTTTAATCTATTTCAAAAGAATGACATATTTCTAAATTTGGAAACAATGTAACTTCGAACTTCACATTTTACCTTTAATAAGATGAGGCATAGGCACAAAAAAAGGACAGTCCGGTGCACTAAGCTCTCGCTATGCGCAGGGTCTGGGGAAGGGCCGGACCACAAAGGTCTATTGTACGCAGCCTAACCCTGCATTTGTGCAAGAGGCTGTTTCCACAGCTCGAACCCGTGACCTCCTGGTCACATGGCAACAACACGAGGCATAGGCAAACAAATAATTATATATTGTTTTAGATTACAAGTTTCAAAAATCTTTCATTCTTTCTTAAATTTCGTGCCCAGTCAAATAGGTTTATTCTTTTCTGAACGAGCGAATACAAGTTTATATTACTGGCAAGAATAATTTACCAAGTAGTGCTAATTCCTCTTCATCTTTTCCATGTAGAAGGCAGCAACAGCTCTTTACCATAACTGGCAAATATCCAATGACAACATTATTGACGGTTTGCTCGTCCAAGGAAATAGACGACTTGTATTTGATGTTGACAAAAACTGGAGCACTATAGCTGAAATTATAGGCACAAGAAAAGGAAAGAGCAAGTATGAAGATGAGATTTTGAGAAGAAGAAAGTCTTCTTGTATTTCAGTATGTATTTACATCAACGTGCAATGGCATTTATACAATAAAGCTTATGGCTAATCTAGGAAAGACGATAATCGATTACTGCTACAATCAAGCTAGTGAATGAAATCTTCCTATAATTAAGCTACGGAATAAAATCAAATCTTTTTACTAATTAAGCTATAACACTTTAGTAACCTCTTAACTCAGCCAAATCAAATTGCTGATCTCATATTTTTTTTATAAGGTGGATAATGTTATTACTCATGAGGACATTATTTGATGCTAACGGATCCGGCTCCCCTCGAGTTGTTGATCCATCCATATCCCCAAGTTGGCCCTTGTTCTTTTTACGCCTATTCCTTTACATTTCAACGGACCAGATCATTTATTTAATTAAGTGATTTTAACTATGGTCAATTATCCTCTCTCTTCCCTCTATTTTTTTTTAATTCTAGCATATCATTCAAGAAAACCGGAAGAAACAAAATAACAAATCAAGCATACAACAAAAGACTAGAAGATTTTGGAAACTCTCACAGAAGCAAATCCATACGAACCACCAAGAGAAAGATTCTTTTTATTTAAAAAAGAACTATTTTATTTACTTATAATCAAAGAGCTCAAGGGATATAGGCTTTTAATTAAATCCTGATGAAATTTCAATAACCAGATTTTAAATAACATATCCATTTTCTCCCGTAGGGAGTTGCCGAAAATGGGCGGCGGAGTAAGAAGCTGGGAGATGGTGCAGGAATGTAGGAAACGGGAGAAATTGATAATTGCAATTGAATGCAGAGCCTTGGGTTCTTACCGCGATTTCTTTTTGTGGGATTATTTTTGCCAAAATGTTTGGATTCGTTGATGAAATGGCACCGTTGTTCTGGGGAGAAAGGGGGAGGAAAGAATGTTTGACCATGGTTAAACTTGATTAGTTAACAATAAATCTGGTCCGTCGAAATACTAAGGTGACAGGTGTAAGAAATAAGGGCTAACTCGGGGAAATGGAGAGATTAGCAACTGGAGAGGAGCCAGCTCCGATGCTAACCACTGTGCCTAAGCCCTAATGCAGAGGAAGTTAAGAATGTTGTGATGTCTCTCAACCCAAAGAGTGCAGCTGGTCCCTATGTTTTAAATGGTACGTGAACTTTTGCTGGTAAGAGAATGACTAAATTCTTTACCAGCACATGTTTGGTGCTTATCCCAAGGTTGAACCTTACTCTTCGACTATTTTATGCCAAAACTATTTTATTTTGGATTTTAATAAACAGATTGGTGTCTCCCTAACCCCACTGACAGTGCAATTTTAAAAAGAAAAACAAATACAGAACCATTTTCGCAGAGTAAATTAGAGTATTCCACTAGCACTTTTAGGTTAGCAGACACTCACGTCATGTCACCAATGCGGCATAACCTTGGAGTTAGTCGCTTGTGTTTAATGAACCCATATTCGCCCCCACGATACGATGGTTTACCAATACGGACGTCGACATACCTAGATCCAAAGCAAAAAAATAAAGAACAAATAATGAAAAGTACTTCATACGTAAGTAACATTTGAATACTGCAAAATTCACCTGAAATAACACTCAGGACGCAGTTTGGATCTATACTCTTGATTTGCTAGGACAATTTTCTTAATCCCTGTCCTTGCAAAGTGATTAAACGAATCAAGTTGCTCCTTGAATAAGCCTTTCAGTTTCAGATAATCAGGAATAAGCTCCATATTTAATTACTTTCTGCACAAGTCAGCATAGACAAAGTTAGTAACTAGAAAAGATGAATATAGAACCGCAATGAATAAAATCCCAAAGAAGAAGTAGAGGACTTCAAATGTAATGCTCTATGACAACGAATTTTACCAGAGTTGTTTTTCTTTTCCTTCTTCTGGGGTGAATTGAGCCAGAGCAAACACGAAAAGTGAATGAACTTTTGGTACCTGCAAATCTTTATTCTTAAAGGTTCCAGAATCTCATAGTACGTAGCGCGGGCCCCAGACTTTCCGTTAGTGAAGTTTTCTCCAAGTTTACTGTTATATTATAAACGTCCGTTACTTTCCTCAACTTTTTGGCAATCAAATTACGTGATTACAAACAAAGAATTCTATATACAAACGGAAATTATTATTTCAATATATATATATATATATATAAGAAAAGCAAAAAAGAATCCGTCTGTTAGTTGGTATAATTCCAAGTGCCGAGTGAGAAGTTGTGTGTGTCAGGTGAGTGGAGCGGAAATCTTCATTGTGTGGTCCCATATATGAATTTGTTTGTCCGTATCGTCGTCAGGTGTAATGGAATGTGTGATGTATTGAGGAATAATAATAATTTTAAAAAAATGGAATTTTGTGTGTTTAAAAAGTGACATTTTAAAAGCGCCCAAGCACCACCGTCATGAGTAGCCACGTCTGTTGCTTGGGATTTGGGTAGTGTCTGTTTTCGACTAGGCCAATATTTCCTTCTTTTTTCACCTACACACATATGAGTATCATCTCTTTAATGTTTCTGCATTTTGCATATATTAAATCTGTGAAAGCATTTATTAATTTTTTGTATGTATAAAGGTGGATTAAATCACAAATTATTTCATGATAGCTTATACTTATGTTCTCATTTACACATAATTTAAGTTAAATATTTGTTATCTTCTATACTTTCAAAGGAAAAGAAAAATTACAATTTTTTATGTTTTCTCTAATTTTTGTCTAATTTTAGTTAGGAACCTTAAAGGACTTTTACAGCTTAAAATTGTGTTCGAAATATTATTTTAACCTAGTTCCAAAAGAGTTGCTCCCTACGTTTCAATTTATGTACTGCTTGATTTTAAGGGGGAAAAAAAACTTTAAATATTGTGGTCTAAAATAAATTGTAAATATTTGTGTAGTTGTAAACAATTTTATAAGAGCAAAGTAAGAATTTTAAAGTTAAATTATTTCGAAAAGAGAAAATATGACATTCTTTTGGAAATGTTTTCCAAGAAAATATTTTCTTGAAAAACAAGTAGTAATCTTACTAATTTTCCGGTGTTTGGTACGCAAATTAAGGAAAATAACTTCTCGAGAGTATGCATAAATAATTTAGATACAATAAACATGAAGACATAAACATTTGAACCAACAACCTTCTGAACCAACAAATTTCATTAACTTCGGAACCGCTAAACTTTCGAAATCGCGAAATTTCGAACCCGTAAACTTTTTAATTTCTAAACACGTAAACTTCCAAACACATAAACCTCTGAACTCATAACTTTGGAACTTGTAAAATTTCGAACCTGTAAACTGAAAGATGAAAAAAACTAAAACTGAAAAAATCTAAAAAAAATATTTTTCTTTCCGGGGGCATGGGGGTGTGCAGAAAAACGAAAAGATAATTTTAGCTTATAAGCACTTTGAATGTCTACCAAACGCGTAGATAAAAGATGTTTATAAGTCAGTTTGACCAGCTTATAAGCTTAGCCAAACACTCTCTTAGTCTTTTCTATGCCATTAAGAAAATAATAAATATAAAATATACTTTATTCTAATGAGATACTTTTTGAAAACTGAGCAATATTAAAAAGAATTACTAGTTTTTTTATAATAAGTATATAGGTTAATAACAATTAAAAAATTTAGTTTTAAATTCTTAAGTGACAAGTATTTTGACACATATTTTCTGAGCTAAAGCAAAGAAGTACTACTTATCTCATAGTTGGTACAGTAC
Organism: Nicotiana otophora; assembly: GCA_000715115.1. Taxonomy (NCBI): domain Eukaryota; kingdom Viridiplantae; phylum Streptophyta; class Magnoliopsida; order Solanales; family Solanaceae; genus Nicotiana; species Nicotiana otophora. The sequence continues at coordinate 10,503 of AWOL01S0123219.1, forward strand.
CTAGTCTAAGCTACCCCTGCAAAAATAGTTTCTCCAATTTGCCGTTACTCCTACTCTCCCCCTATAGTTAACGGTGTTAGTTTGTCAACCTTTTTATCCGTTTTTAACTTTTCGAGTGAGGTGTCAGGTGAGTGGAGCGGAAATCTTCACAGTGTGGTCCAATCTGTGAAATTGTTTGTTTGTATAATGTATAGTCAGGTGTAATGGAATTTTGTATGTTTAATATTCATTTAATGTTTAAAAAGTGACATTTTAAACGAGCCCAAGCACTTTATTTAAACCACTTTCGTGCAACCCACGTCTATGTAAACCAAACTATGTTACATGAAGAACTCACATTTCAGTGTTGCAATACATAATCTTCCTTTATAATTCATATTTTTTTAAAATATCCCAACCATGATGGATGAAAGACGGATAAGGATTACCTTATATTGGGGCAGTGAGATTGTGATCGAGAATAACTCGATGCACTGTACTAATTCTCCTGCTACTAGTGTTAAGCTGGCACTTTCAATTGAGTACCACACACTGATCGCTATGTTTTATAAAAGAATGGGTGTTAATAGGTATTCAGTGAGATTTAAGGTAATTGGAAGATTTTCATATTCAGTTACTTCATAAGGCGTCGCTTGTTATGCCGAGTTTAATATTCATGATATTAAAATTTTACAAGATTTTTTAAAGATTTCGGACGAACATATAGATTTAATTGCGATAAGGATGCTTGAGATGGACGCAAGCTCAGAAAATGTGAGTTGGAATGAAGTTCCGCCTACTCCGACTAATACTTAACCCTCTTAGGGTACATATCAAAAAGTCTGGCATGATCTGAACATATCTCTGTCAAATGAGCAGCCAGAATAAAACTTTTGGCAAATGCATGAACAATTAAATTATGGTGGGATGATAAATTGGCAAACGTCACAGTCTGATAGGTAAAGGCTTATTCATTGTCAGTACTTTTCTTTTGTTTATCCTTTTATTGATATTGTATTTTTTATAGTGGGTATTGGCCCATTATTAATTTATCAACTGAAGACTTCACAAGTTACGTATAAGGGTATAATGTTGGGACTTTCTCGAGTAGGACGGATTATGCTAGTACATCCATTAGCCAATAACAAGCGCATAATCCGATGTCACATACAAATAATAACAGTAGGTTCAAATCCTGATCAAAATAAATTATATTTTATAGTTATGGACTATTTATTATTTGATTACATGTGTAGGAAAAAATGACCAACAAGACAATCATGTTTTAACACATTTGGAAGAATAATTCACTAAGGATATCGCAGATGCACAGATCAAGGAAGATGATAGGGACTATAATAACAACGATAATGAGTCAGGCGAGAAATTATCCTTTACCAATGACGAAGATGGTTATCACGAAGAAAAACCGATATTAATAATGGAGCATAATGCCAACACCGAGATGGCTGTGAATGCACAACCTGGTCAGACCATGTGGCTACCGGTGTACACAATGCGTTCAATATTATTCTAAGGAGATTTTCTTCTTTGATCATCTTCAAGGTTACCCCGATATTAATGATGTTTTCACCAAAGATATACTATAATATTCGAACAACAATGTGGAATGAAGAAAGGTCATTTGATATTCGAAAAAGGTATGCTTTTCAATAGCAAGATATCCTGCAACGGGCTATAAAAAATTTAGCATCAAAAGTTCTAGGGAATTTGAAGTTGTTGAATTGAAATTTGTCATTGCTGGGAGCAAGGCTGTAGTCGGATGCTTCGTGCAAAGCGGTGCGAAAGCAATATGTGGGGTGATTAACTGTAAGGCCCCGTAAAATTTCACTAAGAACTCGGGTATCGTGGTGCTGAGGTAGGCTAATGTGTTTGAGGGTTGTAGAAAATTTTCGCGGCGAGCTTGGACTTTTTGGATTGTACAATGCGTCGGGGAGTTAGAAGAAGAGTTTTGCAAAACATGGTATTTCTGCGGTCTACTATCCCGCAGAATCACTTTGCGGACCGCAGATCCGCCGCAGAATGCAACAGGGCCCAAGCCAAATTTTGAAGAACATGTTACGGTCAATTGTGCGACCGCATAATCATTTCGCGGGCCGCACATCCATCGCATATATCCAGCAAGGAGAATTCCGAAGGGAGATTTTGCGGCGCGTTATGCGACTGCATAACTGTTCTACGGACCGCATAACAGCCGCAGACTTGACCTGGCCAAGCCTAGTTCTGGGACTATTTTGGCGGTCCCTTTTTGCGGACCGCATATTCGTTTTCCGGTCCGGTCTGCGACCACAGACCCGATTTCGCAAGATTAAATTTAAATTTTTTTTAACCGATTCCATTTTTATAAAATGACTTTTGAGATCATTCGAGCTAGTTTAAGCGATTATTTTAGAGAGCAAGGGAGAGAGAGAGAGAGAGAGAGAGAGAGAGAGAGAGAGAGAATGAAGCCCAACCCCCTTTGCTCATCAATTATTGCCCAATCTTGAAGATTCAAGGGAATCACTCACTAGGCCATCAACTATCCGAGTAAGACAATGTTCTAAAACCTTCATGCAATTGTTATGAGTTAAAGTAAGTTGTGGGATTGGAGATATGCCATGCATGTGCCAATAGTTGGTGGTATATGGGGTTGTTGAACTATTTCGGGTAGATTCTTGTTGAAATTAATGAGGGAGGAAGGGATTACCATTGTAGAAGCCTTGTGTTCGATTTTGCATGATATGTGTTTGACGAAATTCCCAAGAGACTTATATCATGAGAATCCTTCTAATTTTGATTCGATTTTCTCATCTTCATATAGATTGAAATTGCTAGGAGTATTTGGACGTTGTAATAAACTAAGTAAAGCTCAAGCGAGGTATGTTGGCTAAATTTCTCTCTTAAACTCGAATCCCATAATGTTCTCGTAAGTTTCAAGTATGATGGGCCAAATTTTTATTCCTCATGTTCCGAGTTATTCCTTATAAATTTGACTATTCCGAATAAGCTTGTATCGAAATATATATACTAAAAATGTGTTCCAAATGCTCTTATCATACATATTATTTTCTCCTTCAGGAATGTATTCAAACGTGACCAATGTGTCAAAATATTATGACTTCAATCATGTTTCAATTGTAAGTTATTATGCCAAATTGTAGAAGAAACTCAATGTGCTTAAGACTCTTATTTGCTCATATGTATACTTAAAGTCTTGATTAAAAATGCCTTATTGTTGATAGTCCATGATGATGCTTGAAAGTGAGAGGGATGAGAATAAAATGTGAAATACGACCGACGTGCCAAGAACGAAATTACACTTGTGCCCACTAGTGCCAATGAAATAAAAAGTCGTGTGAAAGATTATGAAATGAGCTGAAAATTCTTTGTATAATAAATGTTTTGGGAGTATCTTTTAGTCACCGAGGAAGGATAAGTTGAAATAGCCTAACCCCAAAACTACATGTGCAGTATAGGAGAGGTTGAGGAGTAAAATTCTCATATTGATGTGATGAGATTATTCCTCTTAAATTGGATGAGATTGATGTGTAAGATGATTACCCTTAATTGGGATAAGATGATTGCTAGCGAAAAGTGACTTTGACCTACACGGCATTGCGGTGAGACACCTTAACCGATCGGACGATATGGCGTGCACATGCTGACGTTGTGATTAGATATCTTTGGGTGAGACGGCTTAGCCGGTCAGGACGTGATCTGACTCCGGGCTAAAAATACGGTGGTGTAATCGGTACTAAGGATCTCCTAACCTAAAACATTGTTATTTACTTGAAATTTATCTTTCTCTTAACTTGACATTGTTATATTGTCCGAGGCTCTCATTGATTGCATGTTCTTTCTCATTGAATTGTTACTCGTTCTATTGAGAGGGTGTTTGGTCTTACATATAAGTACTATTCCATATGTACTAATGTCCCTTTTGCTTGGGGCGCTGGATCTTTTATAGATGACGGTGGTTCCACAGCAGGTGAAATTGATCAATGATAGCGGTACACCTTCTTCTCAACTGACTTGATGAGCCCCACTTCATTTCGGAGTCTTGTATCTTTTGTTCCTTAGGTATAGTATTTTGAGGTATAGCTTGGGCCTTGTTGCTAGCACCTCATGTTACTCTTTTGTATCCATTAAAGGCTACGTAGACACAATATAAGTTAGTATTTTGAGTTAGGTAAGTCAAACTTGAAATGTTGTACTTGAAACACATATTCCACTTCTAAGCTATGAATTGTGTAATGTTTTTTTGGGAATTATAAATGATGTTTCTAATAGTAATGAAATTGGTATTGTTCATGTAATCTTCTCATTGTCTAATTAATGGAATACATCTTCACCTTATTCATGGATAAGGTCAGGTAGGGAGCATCAAATAAACTTGCTTGACCGGGGTATCTCGGTTGAGTGTCGGTCGCGGTCTTGAGGTCGGGACGTGATATTAACTAATATATCAGTGGACATTAACAGATGCGGATCTAGGATGGGATGGCTACGGGTGCCACTTTTTAATACGAACCTATTATTAGATTGAATTAGGGTGTACATTTTATTTGTTTGATCCATTTTAAACTAATTCGGTTCACTTCAGTTTGGTTTGATCTATTTTGAATTAATTCGGTTGGATTTATAAGATTTTTGGTACATAGGTAAATGTAAGACAATCAAATCGAATAAATTTTGTCCAATTCGATCTAATTCTCTAGCTCTATTGAATGGTGTGATTAGATGCACAAAATTCAAATAAATTTTAAATTATCAAATACACTCCTTATATGTCTATTAATGCCATCATTATAAAAGACTTTTGAAATTATGGAAATAATAAAAATATATGGATAAATGGAGAAAATATTAAAATAACATTCAAATAAAATATTGAAGATCTATGGAAAGAAAAAGAAGCAAATATATTATTGAATAAATAATAAAATGGTTGTACTAAGAAAGGAAATAAAAAGATGAAGAAATACAAGAAACTAAGAGAGGGAGCAGAAAGTAAAGAAAGAAAAAGGAATGACAGGGATTCGATCGTGAACCAAGAATTAGGAAAGTTGGCTTTTAACCATGGAGCCTAGAACAAACATATTACGCTGGGTGCCATCCATATAGTATATAACTATCTATTTGTAAAATATCAATATATATATATATATACACGCTCAAAATTTTACCCAAGTGTCCGGGTTGCGTACCGCCCTCAACCTTCTATATAAATCCGCCCTAGACATACTTATAATATGGACACATTCAATGGCAATTATTTTAACCTGAAAATTTATATAATTGCCCATATGTTGATTTCACACGTTGAAGAGTCTATATGGTATAAGGTGTGATAATGCTTAACATCAGTACAGTAGATTTATGGTTGTACCATTACCAAAAAGGCATTTCTTAGGCGTAAATGCGCGTTCACAATAACATTTTGTCATTTGTGACTTTATCGATGCACATGGGTGCTTTGCAATACTGTAATCCTGATACAGTTGTTGAATGGGTATACGATCATTGTCCTGAAATTCAACAAAATATCTTTAGATATGTATTTTGGACCTTTAAACTATCTATTGATGGTAGGCCCGTCCGCATACATATCTATGGGAAGCACGACATAAAGTTGTTGATTACAGTTGGAATGAATGAAAATGGTCAAATATTCCCTTTTGCGTCTGCTACTTGCGCCAATGAGGGTACCGAGACTTGGACATGGTTTTTGAACCATTTAAAGAAACTTGTTGTTAAGTAGCATTCAGGTATTTGTCCAATAATTGATCAATTTTGTGGTATTTTAAATAGTTTTTATGCATTGCATGAATGTAATGAGTCTCACGGCTACCATCGTTGTTGTGTTAGGCGTTTAAAGGAAAATTCTCATAAAGTATATCCCAACCCGCGCGTACACAACCTTATATGGCAAGAAGTAACAGATCATCAGGGAAAGAAATTATTCCCACAATGGATACAATTGAATAAAGAGGCAGATGATGAAGCATATGATTGGTTGTCAAGGTTCGAAATAGAGAAATGGGCATTGCATAAGGACGATGGTAAAACATGGGGCATACTAACAACAAATATGTCAGAGTCCTTTAATAGATTGTCGAAGTCTGCTCGGGGATTGCTAGTTACTGTGATAGTTAGAATGTCATTCAAACAACTTATGGTGCTGTTTTGTGGGTAGATCGTGCACTGCATCAGTTCTTATTGAAAGGAGCATACAACATGCACCAAATTCGATGAAACATTTTGAAAAGTAAAAAAAGTGAGCATCATGACATACATATGTCGAATAATGTAGAAAATATTATATTTTTGAAGTTCAGACCAATTTGCATCAAGGGTGTGGACAACTTATGGTATTTTTAAATGCACTTCCGCGTAGAATTGTCATATTTTTATTACGTTCGGACTACTAAGCGCGCTTAAGTGCGTTCTCTAATGGCTTTGCTTAGTTGCTCAACATCCTCCACTAGCGTCCAAACATGATATTCTTTGCATAAATCTCAAAGTGACGCTCGTAACATATTCTAGTCGATTGTCAAAGATCATATCGTTCCTTAGTGTGTATTCCTTAGACGTTCTTGAAATTGGAGCGAATCAATGGTCTACTAGATAATTCGGGACTATCCTCAAAGTTCTTTGCTTTGCCTAACATACTACCATACTACATGAAGGTAGTATGTTAGCAATGCACCCATTTTTATCTTTTCCTATGTCCTAAGCCGTACCTTGTAACAAGTTAATAGGCGGTGGCTTTATGGTTTTTTTACAAAAAATAAAATCCAACCCCATTTTATACCCCTCGATTTCTCTTTCCTTTGTCTACCAAAGCTTGGCTGCCGGCGGCCAGCTCTTGTAACGCTATGGCACGTAAAAGAGAAAAGGTTGATGTTTTTTTATATTCTTACGAAAATTGATACAAAGCCGTCAAAAAAGAGAAAATCTCCAAAATTATGATGTGACGTCCATAATCGACCTGTATGTATGTATATAATGGTATAAAATTTAAATGTTTTTCAGAATTTTTTCTGGTCAAATAATTTTATGAAGAATGATATAAAATCACAAAAATATGGTAATTAGTAAAATTGATTTTTCTTAAAAAATTATGACATTAATATTCAATGATGTTATACCAGTTTTTATTATTATATTATTATAAAATTAAAGCTATACCTCTTTTTTGTCATTTTCCCCCTCATTGAATCTTTTCATTCAATTTATGTTTAAAAACTCAAAAGTCACTATTAAAGGAATATCTATTTTCTTGTATTAGAAAGCACAAAAGCTCTTGAAAACTCATGCACTAAGTGACATTTTTCGCCCACTGCAGGTGCAATTAAGTAACAGTACTTTAATATGTGTTGAAAGTAAATTGTTTTCATTATATTTAAGGCTCGTAGTTATTGTTTCTTGATAGAATGTCTTACTAATGCATGTAAAGCACATTTATTGTTAAGAATGAGGCATTTGCGCGCGCCTATATGGCTATACTAGAAAAGATTGACCAAATTAATATTGACATCAAAAAAAAAAATCTATGATACTGCTATCTGTACAAAGAAAAAGAAATGCAAAATTATCTTGAAAACAGCATAAGTACAACAAGTTCATTCTTTTTGTTTACCTGTTATTCCAAATTTTGATCAGTTTGGTCCTATCTAAGGCTGCACAACTTTGGTCCCAATTAGGAGAATAAACTGGTTACTTCATATTTATAGGAGTTTGCATTCAGATAAAAGTTAAAACATCATAGGATAACATAAAGAGCTTAAGGTGTCATCATCCATTTCAACTACAGATTGTTGTAATTTCTGATGTTCATTTAATCTTATGTTCATTTAATTTTCGTAGTCGCCAATGCCTTCCCTTTCACTTCAACGAAGATTGTAGTTCGTTTGAAAATTATAATGGGTTTTTGTTTTGTCATGAGATTATTGTTGTTATTTTCCTTTTGTTTGAAGTGATAATATTTTTCAATATTTGGGCATTAGATAAAGATTAGTTCGTAAATTCAACAGAATCGTTCATAACCACACACCAAGCGTGCACAAATTTATTAGTTACATAAAAAAGGCAAAATACTCTTCATAGGAAAAGACAGGAGATCCAAAAGAAAGGAAAAACAATGCCAAGTTTGAGACGAGCAAAGAAGATGGTGCTTTTTCAAGAGTAGTTTACAGAGCATGTAAATTTTATTTCCAGTGACTGAAAAAGAATGCTTTTGTTCCAGTGTATATTGTGTATGATCTTTTCTTTGTATTTCCTTTGTCTTAATAGATCAGGGACGTGTCTTTGTTGTGGATGTTTACGTGCACCTCGTCTCTACACCATTGTAGTAAATGTATAACACGTGTCCTTGTAAACATGGTAATCACTAAATTATGGTAAATTAAAATACATTCTCACTTTAATCTATTACTTGAATCTTTTGGCCAAGCTGTCAAAAACTTCTTATTTTGACAAATACTTTTGTTCAAAAGTGCTATTTTAAAAAATAATTTTGGGAATAGTAATTTATGTTTGCCAATTCATTTGAGAAGTGCTTTTTGCAATATTTGATAAGCAAATTGTATTTGATCAATCCTTCCGAGCAGTACTTTTGCATGTTAAATTACAAAAAACCGACAGTATCAATATTTAGTTTATAACTAGTACCATTATTTAACCAGAGAAATAACTTCAATTATTTACTGTAAAGGAATTTAATTAATTTTTAATCTTTGTTTATATAAATATAAAAGTACTATCTATTCTTCAGAAATAACAAACTAGGTAGTATTGTATTCTTTCAAATATAATATATGCACAAAAACAATATACAAACCAGAGATCATATAAATTGGTATACTACAAAGAAAAAAAAATGAAAACCATTTCGTGTAAAGAAAGTGATTGAATCTAGTGGCTAACCTAGTAAATTATTTCAAAGAGAAACAGGAAAGAAAAGAAGAAACGACATAATAAAATAAAAAAGAAAAAATTTACTTATAGTAGATAGACTAATCCAAAGAGGATACAAGAAGAAGAATAAAAATATACTGAAATAAACAAAGAGAAAAAAAGGATGATAGAAACAAAACAAAAAGGCTAAATTAATGAGGGATAATATAGAAAATATATATTCACGATAAGGATATTTTTGTCTTGAAAAAATTAATTTTCTGCTTCTGCTTTTTGAAATAAGCTAGAATTAGAGCTTGTTTGGCCAAGCTTCTGGGAGGCCAAAAGTACATTTTTTCCCCCAGAAAAGTACTTTTTAAAATTTAAGCTGTTTGGCGAAGATAAAAAAGTATTTTTGGCCAGCAGCAGAAGTAATTTTTCTGCTTTTGAGAAGAATCAGAAGAAGAAACTTAATTTATTCAAGACATAACTATCCTCACCATAAAATTTATACACTTATCCCTTTCTAATTTAAGTTTTTTTTTTCATATTTGTTTCTCTTTTTTATCATTCTCTTAAATTTAAAAATATCATATGCATAAATCATATTGTAACTTTCCAAATTCTTAATTGACTTTTCTTATTTTTGATTTTTTGTTTTTGGTATAATGTCTTGTAACTTTTCAAATTATCTTATTCTTTTTTTACACTAAAGCTGTCACGACCTAAAACTCAACCTGTCGTGATGACGCCTGTCATGTACTAGACAAGCCGACTACTCAGATATTTCCAACACTTTCCACTTTGAAATATACTAAAAGAGTTTAAATAATTAAAAATCTCATAAAACGGAATAGAATATTATAATTTAATACATAAGTTTTTCCAAAATCGGGGTGTCACTGAGTACATG
>AWOL01S0123235.1:1192-23218 GCA_000715115.1 Nicotiana otophora
TTTTAACTTCAAACAAAGCAACTGTAAGTGTGATTTGCTACCGAACTTTGTGTTCGCCGAAACACTGGGGTTTGAAGTACCGCTACACCAGTGTGTTATTCGTTCTATCCTGGGAGGAAATAATCCATTACCTTGGGTACTAGGAGGGGATTAAATTCCTTAAGGAAACACTGTGAATTCAGTGGGCTCGAATTTATTATTATTGTTTCATTACGTTAACTTTTATTTTGCAGGATTAATATTTACAAATACAGAAATATTGACCGGGAATAACATAATTTTGTGGTTATTATTTAGTCCCAAAGGTCAGCATGTGGAGGACACGTCTGTGATAATCTAATATCCATGTCAAGAAGAGTATAAAAGATTTTTCAAATATAAAAAGAGCTAATAATATTACTAATCAATTAGCCAATGCTTTCATTTTGTTGGACAGGGTCATGCAACTTTTCCAATTATTTAATATCTTGAAATGGTCTTATTATGTGATGACAAAAGAATCCTAAGAAAGCAAGGAATCCGACCTATATCTTACTAATAAATTAAAATCTGACTTGTATAATTATATATCTAAAAGAAGGTAAATGAATGAGAAGTATGGTTTTTGTTTTGTATTTCTTGCTGATTCAATAATGCATGCTTCCAACAAGCAAGAGATCTTGTCAACAATATATTTTATTATCTCTTTGCAAGACTTGCACATATTATTAAATAATTCTGACCCTTATCACAATCTTACCTATCGAGGAAGGCAAAGATAATTCAGAATTTAAAATTTATGAATTTTTATAAATTCTTCGATTAATACATAATAATTTTGAGTTTATAATTAATATTTATATATATTTAGTGAATTTTTTTAATATATATATATATATATATATATATATATATATATATATATATATATAGAGAGAGAGAGAGAGAGAGAGAGAGAGAGTGTTTAAAAAAAAATAAAAATTCCCGTAAACCTGTATGAAACACCGGAAGAAGGTAGTATTTTTTCTGTTTGAAAAAGATGGAGCAAAAAATGTTTGACTCGAACATTGCCGAGTTGATAGTTTCTGTTTTTGCAATTTCATAAAAACCATTAATAGATGACAAAATGTTGGGTACCACATCCTATTTAGCAATCAACATCCTTAGTTTTGACGTATTATCATGAAATTTGATTTGTAAACAAAAGAGCGATTTGAGTACAATAATCCGTTCTTTTACTTAGGAGTAAATTCTAAGATTAGAAGTATGATAATCTCACTTCTTTTGTCTCACGACTAATTTCAATGTTAAAACTCTAATGAATTTTTTCAATATTTGGGATAGACATGCTTGAATTGTTCAGTTTTATAAACCGTATCATGGGAAATTTCCAGTAACATGAATTAGTTTCTGAAAAAAACATTTTCCTCGAAATTCAGTGTTTGGTTGAAGAGTTGGAATATTTTAAAAAAATTATTTATTAAAGATTAATTATAATGTTAACAAATGGGATATTGCACTCAAAATCTTAGCATTTCAATTGGTTGGCTACATGTACTTTCATGTTGTTAGCTAGAATTCAATTTCCCACCTTGTTATTCCTTCTCTATTTTTTCTCCCTTATGTATAGTAAAAAAAATTTTTATAAAAATGGGATGGTATCCTTATGAAAATTTTTAGTATTAAAAAATAATAATCCCTTTGTCCAACTTTATCTGGCATTGTTTGACTCTGCACGAAGATTAAAAGATAAAAACAAATATAAAATAAGTCATTATTTGTGTGACTATAAATCATCTCCTTGAGAGTAAACTATGAATTAAAGTTAAATTATTTTAAAATAAGAAAGTATGACACATAAATTGAAATAAAAAAAGTAATAAAATATAGTGTTAGCCAGAGCTAGGGGTATTAGTGTCCGATTTAACTCGATTTTTGCTTAAAAGTAAACCAAACAAACTAAGTCTTTTTTAAAGATTTAAACCAAACCAATATGGTATATATTTTACCGATTTTGTTGAATTGGTTCGATTTTTGGGGACGTAGTTGATAATGCAACGAAATTGATAGTATCAAAATTGATGATCAATGTACAAGTAAGACAACTAGAGTTATGAGACAAACGTGAGGTATAGACATGCATAATACCCTTGGAAGAAAATATTACTCTTTATTGCAATGTCAATTTGTTAAAACTTGAGAGTAACAACTTGTTAAAAGTCAAAAGCATAACAAAAAATTATGAAAACAACTGAAAACCACAAGCTCGTGATATTTGTTGAAACAAAACAAAACCAATTTCTACCATCTCTTTAAAGGCAACCTTAATTATGCATCATCTAAAATCTAAATCATTTGATCAAGACATAAATATTTATCTTGAACATACCACAATGATAGATTATAGAACATTTTCCAAACTACAAGCTCTTAAAATTTGCACCCTGTAAAGAATGAATAAGTGAAGGGGCAAAATGATGAATTCATCAACTTCATGGATCCAAAGTAACAAGGGCATTTTGGTCCAAAAACGAGCAGCCAATGATTCAATGCTAAATTACATCCCTGTAGGAGAACGTGCGTATTGAGTCTGGTTCTGGAATTTGGAGGGGCCTGTCACCTGTGTGCATGCAGCCTACGTGGCACTACCACAGAACGTGATCGGGTCCCACGTTTCTCAATTTCTTCCTTTCATTCGGGGCCCATCCCTAAACGTGTTCCAACAACCGTTTCGCGGCGTGAGTTGTCAGAACGTGCCGGGACTTGATCCTACGGCGGATTTGTTCGGTGTGAAGGCATCGCAGCCGTAGATTTGGAGTCAAATCATTTTCTCCGTTTGGAAAAATTATAAGTGTATGGGATTTTGTGGATGGTACGTTACGTTGTATTCAAGATTTATTAAATATAATTTCTTAATGGAACTATTCAATTAAAAGGAACTTTATAATTTTATACTTTAATTTATATCAAAAGAGGAATAAAGATTCCATTTACATGGAAGATACGAAATATACTAGTACCTCCACTCCTTTTCTCTTTTCCTTTCTACACATCGATCAATTTTACTCAATTATTCTTAGTTTAACATGATTTATTCATACTCGTTTGTTTTGATTTGGTTAGTTAACTTAAATCATTAACCAATCAAATTGAAACAGTAATAATATCATGTTTAATTACCAAAACTTGTAATTGTAAACATGAAGTTTTTTTATTGACTTTCTAATTTTACTTGGGATACCATGTCATTTGTCATGCAAAATGATCGGATGCTCCTTCATTCGACTCCGCGCTCCACATCATGACACATGTTTTGACCTTTAGGATAAGATGACATCCAATCATTTGTAACTCAAATAAATAGAATAGCCCGATAAATTTAACTTTAAATAAATTAATATTTATTTATTTGATTTAAATAACTGATTCAATAAAATTTAAATGTCCCCTCGATTCAACAAAATATATCAAATAATTTTGAAGTATTTCTTTAGTTCATGTCTTGCTCTTTAAATATAGTGGTTTATATGGCCTTTGGTCCGTAAAATCAAAATACGGAACATAATTCTCTTGAGAAGTGGTAGATAGCGATACATTTTTATATCCGAAGGTTCAAACACTTTATATTTTCGGATATGATCCAAACAAGTCTTATTTATGATTTGTGTTTACCCGAAAAACGGATGGAGTTAAATTTATATGTAATTCTAAGAATACGTGGTATAGCTTGATACGAATTGAAAAGATAAGTAGAAATATATCGAATATTGACTGTAAAAAGGAATGAATACCAAACCAATTTGAGTAAAGAATGGTTGATAAATGAACAATACGAATCAATGTCCAAAGCCCAAAAAGGGATAATATTTGCTATATGTATGTAAATCTCAATAATCTCTGGATGTGAGGGTGTCTCAATGTATTTCAATGTCCGTTTCACAAATGATAGTCACTCTTCATATAGTGGAGGAACCCTGCTTTGGATATAATTAAAAATACATAGTGAGAATCCCATGATAGATTAGTTAATTAGCGTTTCCTTGATTTCCGCCGAGATTCTCTTCCCTAGTGCAGCTACAACGACTCTTTGTCTCTTGGCTCGATCTCGATCTTGGCCGGTCTCGGTATTGGTCGGTCTCTGTATTGGTCGGTCTCTGGGACTCGAGCTTGATCAGTCTCTGGGACTTGAGCTTGATATTAATTGGTCTCTAGGTATCGATCTCGATATTGACTCGAGCTCGGTATTGATCGGTCCCTGGATCTTGAGCTCGATAACTCAACTTCACATCACAACTTGAAATTATAATGTCGACCCTCGGTCCATCATGCTCCCATCTTGACTAATTACACGAAGGGCAAACTTAGTTTTGACTGTATACAGATAGTCCCCTCGTTTCTCGGAAAGAAGGTGGTGAGAAACGATATGATTTTTCAATCTCTGACTAGATACATACTGACGTCTGCGTCGAGCCCGATTGTGATGTATGTGACAAATGTCCCGTCGGTTCAGTTATCAAGGCATTAAATGCGTGTCAGTCGATGGTCGGCCACTACCAATTTTGAACCGTCATTGTGAAATCTATAAATAGCCCCCTTCTTCATCATTTCAAACTTTTACCTTCAAATCTCTTCTTATTTTAATCTGCACAGTTTTTCGTCTTCCCCAAAGCTCTTTATTCCCAGGTTTTGGAATTTCTTTGCATGTTCTTCTCAAAACACGAAATACCTTACTCTCCCTTCTTCTTTGTTCACAAAATTTTAGATGGCAAAAATATCTAAAAATGTTTCGCAGAAAGAGGTTGCTTCCTCATCTCGACCGGCTGGCGAAAAAATAGCGGTGGAGCCACGCCTTGAAGAACTTGTTCCTAGGGGGTGTGTTATTGATTTCGATTTTAAGGTCGAGAAACCCTCATCGGTGGATGGTCGATGTGAGCCGGTATCGATATATATATACTCGATACCAAAAAACCTTCTTGACCTAGTGAAAAAGGACTGTCATTGGAAAAATAAAGAGGTTATGATACCAGCACCAGAGGAGGCGATTACTACCCATGTGGAAGGGTACCTTAGTGTTTACTCTTACCCTTTTATGCTGGGTCCCCTCGATCCGATCATCATCAATTTTTGTAAGAAGTGCCAGGTGACCTTTCGCCAAATTCATCCTTCTTTTTGGAGGATCGTGATACTGCTCCATTTAATTGTGAGAAAAATCGACGGGCTTCCCTTTACCCTCGACCACCTCGTAAGATTATATAGTCCTCGGCTTTATCGAGGTAGGCTGATAAAGCTTCATCGCCGGGCCACCAAGTCTTTCGCCTTGAGCATAGATGAAGACACAGATCGAGGTTGGATGGGCCGATTTTTTCGGGTGAAGACTTCGGACCTGATCCCGGTTGAGAGTATGCTATTTCCCGAGAAATGGAATATGAAGCGTAAGTATGATCTCCTTTTATATTTTGTTTGTTGTTTTACTTCTTCCCCTTTTCTTATCAATATTTTTCTCGATGCAACCGTTGCTTGGATGCCGGGTACAGTTCCCTATCTCGAGAACTGGGTCACGAGCCTGGTTTCGATGTCAAAATACGCCGAGCACGCATGGCGTGATTTGTCAAAGGGCCGGGGGGAGGCTCGTACTCACGATAAGCCTTCAGCTTGGATTACCGATTTGCCAATCGTTCGAGGCGACATATTTGCCCGAAGCATGAGTTTTTCTTATTTTCTCCTTTTGCAGGTCTTGAAAAGGATGCGGCTATGAGGCCCCCGTCCGGTGATGAAGAAGTGTTACAGCCTATCTCGAAACTGGTGAAGGAAAATAAGAGAAAAAGGACCTCGGACTCCGAGGGTTAAAAACCTAAGAAGAGAGTGGCCTGTAAACCCAAGGGGATCACAATCCCACTGTCTATGGAGTCAGTCCAAAGACTAAGGGACGAAGAAGAAGACGAAGAAGAAGAAGAAGAAGAAGAAGAAGAAGAAGAAGAAGAAGAAGAAAAAGAAGGTGATTCCGGGTTGGTGGCCCGTGCTCAAAATACTCCGGTACTGGTGGGAGCTGATACCGCTCTGTCCAGGATTGAAGAGGTCGAGGAGGAGATTCTGACCCAAGTTCCCGAGCCGAGGGCGACCGAGGATGTTTTACCTCGGGGTAAAGAGACCGTCGAAGAGGCGGTGGATGCCGGTGAAGGAACATGACCTGAATCGGGTAAGTTTATACTTTATCTTTGTTAATTTCTACACTTTGTATTTTCTTTCCTTGTATAATTCCTTTTTTATTCTTGTAGGCTTATGCGCTTCATCACGAAGCATTCCTCCTATCCCGAGGGGAGCTAAGCTGGTATGAAGACGAAGTCCGAAGTCTTACTGAGGAGTGAGATTCCTTTAAACTTCTCAGTAAGCGGAGAGAAGGAGAAGCAAAGGGACTTTGGGCTAAGCTAGAAGCAGCTCGGAAAGAAAAGCCGATTTGTCTGAGCAAGTAAAATAAATTTTTGAAGCTAATGACACTGCCTCGGGCATGATGGCTAACAGTTCGGTTCCATAGGTCCAGCAAAAGTTTGACGTGATTAGGAAACTTCGTGTTGAAGTAGACGTAGTAAGGGAGGAGGCTGAAGAGTGGAAAAAGAACATGGATCGCCTTGCCTCAGAAAAGGAGGCCGCCCGAGCTCAACTGGCGTCGGCTGAGACCCAACTCTGAAGTTTGAAAGAGAAAACCTCGATGCAGGACAAGAAAGTCGAGGAGTTCCAGTCTCGGTTGGGCTCCGTAATTTCTTATCGAGAGAGACTGACCACAGAACTTGTAGTGGCCAAATCAGAGGTCGAGATAACCACTGTTAATGTTGACACAATGGTAGTCATCTATCGGTCTGATGCCGAAGCTGCTCAAGTCCGAGCAAAAGAGGTTATTGAAGCTGCTCAAGCTCGGGCAAACTGGGTTGCCGAGCATGCTAAATGCCAATCTCTAAGGGAGACTCTCAAAGAGATTCATGCTCGTGGCTTCGATCTTACAGCCGAGATCGAGAAAGCTAAGGAGCTTGAAGCTGAAACTAGAGTGATGGCTTTTCCCGATGATGATGATACCGGGAGTACGAGTGGATCTGAAAGTGAAGGTCGTGCTGGTATTTTATAGAGAAATTTAATCGGGCCGTGTTGTCCTTGTAAATGATTTTTGACATGTTAAAAAAACTTTTTCCTTTTGTAGCTTCTGAATCTTTCTCCCCTTTTTGTTAATTTATACAAAGGTCAAAAAGTGCCTTAGCATGGAATAATTATTTGAAGGTCCAAGACTGATATAGTAAGGACCGGTAGCAAGTACTGTGCTTAACCATTTCTTATAGGTGTTCCCCGAGTGAATTTTCGAACTCGAACTGAGGCGGCTCTTGGGCTTGATAGATAGCCCCCGAGTGAGAATGGTTGCTCGAACTCGAGTTAGAGTAGCCCTTAGGATTTATGGTTGAGTGAGGATTTGCTCAAACTCGAAATAAGGTAGCCCTTGCGCTTTTGCAGTCGAGTGAGGATTTGCTCAAACTCGAAGTATTGCAGCCTTTAGGCTCTGTAGTCGAGTGAGAATGATTTCTCGAACTCGAAGTAATGGTAGCCCTTGGGCTTTGTAGTCGAGTGAGAATTTGCTCGAACTCGAAGAAAAAATAGCCCTTAGGCTTTATGGTCGAGTGAGTGTTTGCTCAAACTCGAAGTAAAAACAGCCTTTAAGCTTTATGGTTGAGTGAGTGTTTGCTCGAACTCGAAGTAAAAAACAGTCTTTAGGCTTTATGGTCGAGTGAGTGTTTGCTCGAACTCGAAGTATTGCAGCGTTTAGGATTTGTAGTCGAGTGAGAATGATTTCTCGAACTCGAAGTAAAAAATAGCCTTTAGGCTTTATGGTCGAGTGAGTGTTTGCTCGAACTCGAAGTATTGCAGCCTTTAGGCTTTGTAGTCAAGTGAGAATGATTTCTCGAACTCGAAGTAAAAAATAGCCTTTAGGCTTTATGGTCGAGTGAGTGTTTGCTCGAACTCGAAGTATTGCAGCCTTTAGGCTTTGTAGTCAAGTGAGAATGATTTCTCGAACTCGAAGTAAAAAATAGCCTTTAGGCTTTATGGTCGAGTGAGTGTTTGCTCGAACTCGAAGTATTGCAGCCTTTAGGCTTTGTAGTCAAGTGAGAATGATTTCTCGAACTCGAAGTAAAAAATAGCCTTTAGGCTTTATGGTCGAGTGAGTGTTTGCTCGAACTCGAAGTATTGCAGCCTTTAGGCTTTGTAGTCAAGTGAGAATGATTTCTCGAACTCGAAGTAAAAAATAGCCTTTAGGCTTTATGGTCGAGTGAGTGTTTGCTCGAACTCGAAGTATTGCAGCCTTTAGGCTTTGTAGTCAAGTGAGAATGATTTCTCGAACTCGAAGTAATGGTAGCCCTTGGGCTTTGTAGTCGAGTGATAATTTGCTCGAACTCGAAGAAAAGCAGCCCTTAGGCTTTATGCGTAGTTTCGAACTTGAATCAATGTAGCCCTTGGGCTTTGTATAATTCGATTTCGTTGATTTTTCGGATGATAGTACCCGATTTATGGGGTAATCATTCAAACTCCAGTTATGGTTGGCCCTTAAGCTTGTTTTCATAATAGATCGAGAATATGAAGTAGAAGAACCTTTCTGAGGTATGAGATATCGGTAAAGAAGAAATTTCTATTTATATGTCATCATACATGTGTACATGTTTTGTGCCAGGGCTTGAGCAAACTATGCAGGCATGGTTCATTTGGCCCTTACAAATTTTTCTTGTCGAGACCCTGTTGCCATGAAGTAATTTCCTTGTATTGAACTTGATATATTCGAGGGCAATGCCCCCAGTATTATTGTAAAGACGCCTCAGATACTGTTGAATTTCTCTAAGTTAGCACGATCAATGATCTCCTTATTAAAAATCTCGCCGAAAAACCAATTTGGGACAAAACCGGTCTAAGGGAAAAAGAGTGCAACGCGTGCTTTCAGACCTAAAGGCTTCAAGTTGAATAATCCATTCCTTTTTCTGGTCGAACACCTGCAATGGTTAGTTTCGAAATACAAATGAACATGGGAGGGTCGTACCTTAGCAGTAGTATCGCTTCAGGTGCGATATGTTCCAATTGCTCGGTAGTCGTTTGCTGTTTATCATAGCGAGATTGTAGGATCCTTTTTCGATGATTCTGAGAATCTGATACGGTCCTTCCCAGTTCGGACCCAGTTTCCCTTCATTCGGATTTTGGGTGTTGAGGGTGACTTTTCTTAGCACCAAGTCCCCTATTTTAAAATGTTGAAGATTGGTCCTTCAATTGTAGTACCTCTCGATTCGCTATTTTTAGAGGCCAATCGGACGAGAGCAACTTCTCGTCTTTTATCCAACAATTCTAGGCTCATAATCATTGTCTCGTTATTCAACTCCTCTGTTGCATATCGAAACCTGATGATAGGTTCTCCGACCTCGGCCGGGATCAGGGCTTCGGTGCCATAAACCAATGAGAATGGTGTTGCTCCGGTACTGGATTTCGATATTATGTTGTATGCCCATAGGACCTCGGGAAGTATTTCTCTCTATTTTCCTTTGGCGTCGGTCAATCTCTTCTTAAGATTTTGGATGATGGTTTTGTTGGTCGATTCGGCTTGTCCGTTCCCGCTGGGATAATACGGTGTTGATAGGATCCTTTTGATCTTGTGATCCTCGAAATATTTAGTTACTTTGCTTCCGATGAATTGTTTTCCATTATCACATACAATCTCAGATGTCATTCTGAATCGACATATGATGTGATCCCAAATGAAGTTTATCACTTCTTTTTCTCTAACTTTCTCGAAAGCCTGTGCTTTAACCCATTTAGAGAAATAATCAGTCATAAAGAAAATAAACTGAGCCTTACCTGGGGCCGATGGGAGGGGGCCAACAATGTCCATTCCCCATTTCATGAAAGGCCATGGAGATATGACCGAGTAGAGTAGCTCCCCCGGTTGATGAATCATGGGAACTTGTCTTTGGCATTTGTCGCATTTTCGAATGAACTCCCTTGAATCTTTGCCCATATCGGTCCAATAATACCCTACTCTGATTACTTCGTGGACCATCGAATCAACACCGAAATGATTTCCACAAGTGCCCTCGTGAATTTCCCGTAGGATGTAATCGGTATCTCCCGGTCCTAAACATATTGCCAACGGTCCATCAAACGCCCTTCTAAATAGTGTTCCATCTTCGTACAGGGTGAATCGTGCTGCCTTTGTGCGCAAAGCTCTCGATTCCTTCGGATCAGATGAGAGCTTCCCGTTCTTAATATAATCTATGTATTTGTTTCTCCAATCCCACGTTAAGCTTGTGGAATTTATCTCGGCGTGACCATCTTTGATTAGCAATCTCATGAGTTGTACGACAATCCCCGAGTTAAGTTTGTCATCTTCGACCGATGAACCTAAGTTTGCAAGAGCGTCGGCCTCGCTGTTCTATTCTCGGGATACATGTTGCAAAGTACATTCCTTAAATCGACGTAGAGTCACCTGTAGTTTATTCAAGTACCTCTGCATTCGGTCTTCTCGGGCTTCGAAAGTCCCGTTAACTTGGTTTACCACAAGGAGGGAATCACACTTAGCTTCTACGACTTCCGCTCCCAAGCTCCTAGCTAGTTCGAGACCTGCAATCATGGCCTCATACTCAGCCTCATTTATAGTCATTTTTGTAGTTTTGATAGACTGTCTGATTATATTACCTGTGGGTGATTTTATTACAATGCCTAGTCCAGACCCCTTCACGTTCGAGGCACTACCAGTAAAGAGGGTCCAGACTCCCGAAGAGGTACCTGATTTTATCAATAGCTCTTTTTTAATCTCGGGTACGAAGGCCAACGTAATATCAGCCACGAAGTCCGCTAAGATTTGAGATTTGATAGCGGTTCGGGGTCGATACTCAATATCGTACCCGCCGATTTCTGTGGCCCATTTGGCCAATCGACCCGAAAGCTCGGGTTTGTGGAAAATATTTCGAAGAGGATAAGTTGTTACAACATGTATCAGATGACACTGGAAATATGGTTTTAGTTTCCTAGAGGTTCTTATTAACGCAAGCGCTAATTTTTCTAAGTGTGGATATCTAGTTTCGGCCTCACCTAAGGTTTGACTGACATAATAAATAGGGAATTTCGTACCTCGTTCTTCTCGAACCAGAACTCCACTTACCCCTATTTCTGAGACAGCTAAGTACAGGTAAAGTTATTCGTCTACTTTCGGGGTATGAAGCAGCGACGGGCTCGATAAATACCGCTTTAGTTCTTCCAAAGCATGCTGGCATTCCAGAGTCCATGCAAAGTTGCTTTTCTTCTTCAGCAACGAGAAAAATCGGTGGCTCCTATCTGAAGATCTCGAAATGAATCGTCCTAGGGCGATTATCCGCCCCGTTAGCCTATGCACGACCTTTACATTATCTACTACCGTGATGTCCTCGATAGCTTTGATTTTATCGGGGTTGATCTTGATCCCTCGATTGGACACCATGAAACCAAGAAACTTGCCCGAGCCAATCCCGAATGCACATTTTTTGGGGTTGAGCTTCATATTGTACTCCCTTAGTATGTCGAGAGTTTCCTGCAAATGCTTTAAATGGTCCTCTGCTTGTAGGGACTTAACTAGCATGTCATAAATATAAACTTCCATTGATTTTCCTATTTGTTTTTTGAACATTCGATTTACTAGGCGTTGATAAGTTGCACCAGCATTTTTTAGACCGAATGGCATTACGTTATAATAGTAGGCACCGTACTTAGTGATAAACGAAGTCTTTTCCTGATCCTCCGGGTACATCTGTATCTGGTTGTAGCCGGAGTAAGCATCGAGAAAATTGAGAGTCTCGTGGCCGGCTGTGGCATCGATCATACGCTCGATATTAGGCAAATGGAAAAAATCCTTAGGGCATACTTTGTTCACGTCTTTATAATATATACACATTCTAAGTTTGTTTCCCTTCTTAGGGACTACCACAACGTTTTCTAGCCATTCGGGGTATTTTACCTCTCGAATGGATCCTATTTTAAGAAGTTTGGTTACCTAGTCCTTGATGAAGGTATGTTTGACTTCAGACTGGGGGCCTTCTTTTTTGCTTCACCGGATGGAATTTCAGATCCAAACGTAGTTTATGAGTGGTTATTTCTGGTGGAATCCATGTCATATCAAGATGGGACCAAGAAAAACAGTTCATGTTAGCTATAAGAAATTGAATAAGATTCTTCCTGAGCTCGGGATTTAACCCAATGCCCAGGTATACCTTTCATTCGGGCAGATGTTTGATTAACGTGATTTGCTCTAGTTCTTCGACCGTTTATTTGGTAGCGTCGGAATCATCGGGGACCATGAAGAATCGAGGGACCCCATAATCATCATCTTCGTCAGTCTTTTGATTCTCTAATTGGGTCGAGGCTGACATTTGTGATTGCTATTTGGTGTCCCGTTTCTCCTTCGAATCTAATCCATTTGATGATAATGATGATATCAGAATCACTTCATCGACGACAAACATTTCTTCTGCAGCTGGTTGCTCCCCGTAGACCATTTTGATTCCCTCTCATGTTGGGCATTTTAGAACCTGGTGAAGGGTCGAGGGTACTGCTCTCATGTTGTGGATCCACGGCCTCCAGAACAAGGTGTTATATCTCATGTCACCCTCGATCATATGGAACTTCATTTCTTGGATGGTTCTGGCCATGTTTACTGGCAAAAGTATCTCGCCCTTAGTAGTTTCACACGCCATATTGAATCTGTTTAGTACCGGGGTTGCGGGCACGACCTGATCCTGTAGACCGAGTTGTTCTATGACCCTCGATCGAATGATGATGGCCGAACTACCTAGATCAATTAACACACATTTAATTTGAGTTTTATTCATAAGTACAGATATTACCAGTGCATCGTTATGGGGCTGCATGATTCCTTCTGCGTCTTCATCACCAAAGGACAAGGTTCCTTTAGGTATGTAATCCTGAATTCGAATCGCTTATCTCTTGTAATCGACATCTTAGTGCGTTAAGCACCAGCCCTTGAGGGACATCGATTCCTCCGATGATCATGTGGATGATGTGTTGTGGCTCTTCTTGAAGTCAAACCTTTTAATAGGGGACCCAAAACATAACTGGTCGTCTTCGACTCTAATCTTCGATTGATATCGATTGTGTACGTTGGCCCAGGTAACAGTCGGGTACTCGATCAAGTTATGTTTCAATCGTTGTGAAGCCATCAAACTTCGTTCGTTCAGTCCTTGGGTGAAAGCTTGAACGGCCCAATCGTCCATGACTGGTGGTAGATCTATTCGTTCCATTTGAAAACGAGATACGAACTCTCTTAGCATGTCGTTATCTTTTTGTCTTACCTTAAAAAGGTCCGACTTCCTGGTTTCAACCTTTATGGCTTTGACATGTGCTTTTACAAAAGAATCTGCAAGTATAGCAAAAGAATCGATAGAGTTAGGCGGTAAATTATGATACCATACCATCACTCCCTTTGACATGGTTTCACCGAACTTCTTTAATAATGCGGATTCGATCTTGTCATCTTCTAGATCGTTCCCTTTGATGGCATATGTGTAAGAGGTGACATGTTCGTTGGGGTCGGTCGATTATATTTAGGAATTTCGGGCATGCGAAACTTCTTGGGGACCGGTTTTGAAGCCGTGCTCGGGGGGAAAGGCTTTTGTACAAACGTTTTGGAATCCAATCCCTTCAATATTGGTGGTGCCCCCGGATCTAATCAACCCTAGAGTTATAAGTTTCCACTTTTTTGTCATTTGCTTCAATCTTTCTTTCTCCTGACTCTATTCGTTTTGTCAGTTCCTCAAGCATTTTAATAATTTCGGGATTAGTCCCCGATTCTTGTTCATTTGACCTTACTACAGCTGGCCCCGTTTTGTGGGTGACTTCTTGGGGTGGACCGGGCTCGAGCCTGCTCGGTGCCTGTGTTTGGATATGCAACTGAGCTATCCTACATGTTGAGCTTGCAACATTTCAAAAATCATACGCAGGCTGATCCCGTCTTCTCCAACATTTTTGGGTATTTCAAACTGCAGATCGAGGTCCACCATGAATGTTGTTTTCGGGGTCAGAACGTTGGTTCGCCTCAATGGCCACATGTGAATTAACGTCAATTAGATCTACAACTCGAGTTCCAACGGGGTCGACGAGTGGCCTTTCATCCTCGGGCGTCAGGTTGTTATTCTCATCTTGAAGGCCAGTTTCGTTATCGATAGGTAGGGCCATTATTTGGGAGTTCGTCATTTTTAACTTCAAATCAAAGTCACTTCCAAGAGCAAGTGTAAAATAGTGTTTCACAGATATTCGTACCAAATAACCACTATTATTCTTAGCCCCACGGTGGGCATCAAACTGTTTACCCGAAAAACGGATTGAGTTGAATTTATACGTAGTTCTAAGAATACGTGGTATAACTTGATACGAATAGAAAAGATAAGAAGAAATATATCGAATATTGACTGTAAAAAAGAATGAATATCAAACCAATTTTGAGTAAAGAATGGTTGATAAATGAACAATATGAATCAATGTCCAAAGCCCCAAAAGGGATAATATTTTCTATATGTATGTAAATCTCAATAATCTCTGGATGTGAGGGTGTCTCAATGTATTTCGATATCCGTTTCACAAATGATAGCACTCTTCATATAGTGGATGAACCCTACTTTGGATATAATTAAAAATACATAGTGGGGATCCCATGATAGATTAGTTAATTAGTTTTCCCTTCATTTCCGCCGAGATTCTCTTCCCTAGTGCGGGTACAATGGCTCTTTGTCTCTTGGATCGATCTAGATATTGGTCGGTCTCGGTATTGGTCGGTCTCTGTATTGGTCGGTCTCTGGGTCTTGAGCTTGATATTGACTCGAGCTTGATCAGTCTCTGAGACTCGAGCTCGATATTGACTCGAGCTCGATATTGATTCGAGCTTGATATTAATTGGTCTCTAGGTATCGATCTCGATATTGACTCGAGCTCGATATTGATCGGTCCCTGGATCTTGAGCTCGATAACTCAATTTCACATCATAATTTGAAATTATAATGTCAACCCTCAGTCCATCATGCTCCCATCTTGACTAATTACACGAAGGGCAAACTTGGTTTTGACCGTATACAGTTTGCATGATCAATTAGATGAAAAATGGTTTATGTCATTAGCTTTCGATGTGTAAAATAAATAAAAAAATCAACTTCGATGACGACTGAACAAGGTTTATGGTTTGATAAATGCAATTGCTCCTGTTAGTCAAAGTACTTGTTACCCTACAAAGCTGCGCAAAATAATAAGGAATTGAATGGTCGATCGGCCGGTTTAGGATTAGAAAAATAATTCGATATTGTTACGACCCAAAATCCTAACCTATCGTGATGGCACCTATCTCGATACTAGGCAAGCCGATAATCTCGATAAACCACAATTTCTCTTAAGTTTGAAAATACAATAATTTAACAATACAAAATCCCATAAATACTGACATGAACACTCCCCAAAACCTGGTGTCACTGAGTACATGAGCATCTAATATGAATATAAGTTTGGAAAATACGGTCCATAAAAGTCTGAGACCAACTCGGCTCTCAGCCCTCAACACTCACACTCAATGGGTACCCGCGCTCACTGGGGGCGTACAGACTTCGGAGGGGCTCCTACAGCCCAAGCGCCATAATCTACACGGATAACTCATGTGCTGCACGGACAACTCACGTGCTGCACGGACAACTCACGTGCTATAATATCCTGCACGGACAACTCATGTGCCATAATATCCTTACCTCACTGGAAGGCCCTCGGCCTTACTTAGTCCTAAACCTCCCTAGTCTCTCGGGCTCTCAGAAATCACAAAGATTAGCCCAAACAAAGATAACATAATGCATCAACAAATATCAAGAAATACTGAGGTATGATACGCAAGTAAAATCATGATTGAGCATAAGATAGCAATTAGCAAATAATTCAACAAGTATGTGCCCTCTGTGGGTCACAATAGTACTATCACATAGCCTAAGTATGATTTCTAACATGATTTATAGTCAAATTTCTTCAACACATAGAGAACATATAGCTAACAACAAGTTATTCAACTTTACAGTTTCACGGGACGGACCAAGTCACAAACCCCTCAGTGCACGCCCACACGCCCATCACCTAGCATGTGCGTCACCTCCAAAATATTCACATGACACAAAATTTCGAGGTTTCATACCCTCAGGACCAGATTTATAACTGTTACTTACCTCAAATCGTGAAATTCTTATTTCGCTAAGCCTTTGCCTCGTGAATTGGCCTCCAAAGATCTCGAATCAAGCCACAAATAATCCGATTCAGTCAATAAAATTTACATGAATTAATTCCATAAGAAAATGCTAATTTTCCATAAAAATCCGAAATTTAGCTAAAACATCGCCTGTGGGGCCCACGTCTTGGAACCCAACAAAAGTTACAAAATCCGAACATCCATTCCAATATGAGTTCAACCATACCAATGTTATCAAATTCCGATAACAACTCGACCTCCAAATCTTAAATTTCCGTTTTTGGAAGATTTTGCAAAAATCTTGATTTCTTCCATTTAAATCCAAAATAAATGATGAATATAACCATATAGTCATGAAACTTAATCACTTTCAGATATAGAACACTTACCCCAATCCATATGGTAAATATCGCTCAAACATCGCTTCAATTCGAGCTCCATAGCTCCATAGCGCCAAAGATGTTAAAAATGGCTGAAACTTCGAAATATAGCGCCTAGGTATTTACTCTTCGCGATCGCGGAAAATACTTCGCGATTGCGAAGCACAAAATTTTTCATCCCCAAAACTGCTCTTCGCGATAGCGGAAAACCAATCGCGATCGCGAAGAACAAACTCCCCAACATCTTCCAGACAGCCTCTAGTATAATGGTCATAACATTATGTACAAAACTCAAAATTGCAATTGGTTTAACATATCTGAAAACTACATAAAGGGTTACAACTTTCTGTCATGCCCCAAAATCGAGGAGCGCGACCGGCGCTCAACCGAGTGAACCCGATCGAGCAAGCCTGTTAAATTTCATTCTACCCAAACTCAACCACGAATAGAGATAATACATATTATCATTAATTAGACGAAAATGTGTTCATGTCTATAATACTAGTTCATTTCCTATAGATTCATCATTTTTAAAGTCTCAAATGGACAAGTAATACAACGACAACATAACATAGTTTGTCTTTCCCCAACACCAATACATAACCCACACTATGTCTACGGATCCTCTATAGATAAAGAAGACTACAATGATGATGCCGGCAACAAGGCCTCATATATACCTCAAACCGAATACAAAAAGTACAAAAGATACATGACCCCGGAATGAAGTGGGGCTCACCAAGTCAGCTGGGAAGAAGGTGTACTGTATCACTGATCATAATCTCCTGCTGTGGAACCATCTACATCCATTTAAAGATGCAGCGCCCCCGACAAAAGGGACGTTAGTACTGTCGAATAACACTAGTATGTATAACTAAATAGTCTCTCAATAGAATGACAAATAATACAACAAGATTATCATAATATCAATGAAAGCCTTAATTAACATCAAACCTCAATTTAGGATCAAGACAGTGTTCAAATTAATTCCCATATCTCACATTGGGAGATTTTTAGTATCGCCATACCATTGTCCACCATACCATTATTCACAAAATCAGTACTACCGTACTCTTAGCACGGAGTCCGATCACGACCCGATTGGCTAGGCCATCTCATTAGAGACATCAACCACAATTTCTCTCAATATCAATACCACCGTCTTTAACACGGAGTCCGATCACGACCCGATCGGCTAGGCCGTCTTATTTGAGACATCAACCTTTTTATATCAATCATCGCATTTCATATTACTTTCACATCTTTTCATTTCGTTGGCACTAGTGGCCATAATTATAAGATCCTTCGTGGCACGTTGGCCATATTCAGTATTTCATGCTCAAATTATCAATTTCAAATATCATCCTTATCAACAACAATAAACACACTTAAAATCAAAGTGTGTAGTACACATGTGAGAAATTTAGAGTCTAAGTCACATAGAGATATTTCACAAAATTTAGCATAATTGCCTTCATTTGAACTTGACTTAAAGTCGAAACATTATTAATGCACATCCCATATTTTAATACATCCTCAATTGTTAACATAACATGAATAAAGCATTTGGGATGCTTGTTGAATATATATCTTTCAACCCAATCTTACTCGGAATAGCCAGTTTTATAATGAATCACTCGGGACTTACATAATTTACATGAATATCATGGGATTCAATTCTAAGAGAAGAGTTTAGCCAACATACCTTGATGGAGCTCTTTAGTGATACTAAAACCACCTACTACTCTTACAACTTCAATCTACATCAACATAATTCAATTGGACCAATATTAGTAACAAATTCCATAATTTAGTCCATTTAGGCATTTTATCAAACACCTAGTAGGTATGAATCTCTACATCTCTTACCCATAGAATTAGTTCATACAACTACTACCATTTACCAACAATTTATCCCACCATCATTCTTAAACAATTCATAACTTCCAACATCACATACATGACTATCCATCCACACCCAACCAACAAAATTCCATCAATTAATCACATTTCAATTTTTACAATGGATATGTATTTAAATTGGGCATTTATGGCTTCCAATCACCATACCATAAGTTCCAATACTTAATTCATACTCATATTCCCATAATATATCCATACATGTAAGTCTAAGGGTGTCGGATTACCTTTTGGAAGAAATCTTGCAAAATTCTCATTTGAGTTCTTGAAGAACTTTCTTGAAAATCTATGTATTTTATGGAGGATTGAGTTAGCTTTAGGGTGGAATTGATGGAATGAAACATATAATTAGTAGGGATTACTCACCTTGAAGATGGGGAAGTTGGAGGTCTTAAGAGAATGGAGGAAAACCCCAAAGTTCGGCCAAGCAAAAATGGGGTAAAATGACCCCCGAATGAGTATATAGCGTTTCGGGCGTCAAAGGCAGCGTGGGGCACTACCTGTGGCCCAATTTCTAGAACCTCAAAAATCCCAGAGCCAGGCTAGCGCCCCACGCTACCCCGGGCGCTGGCGATGGAAAATCGTTTCTATTTTGCCCGAAAATGGGCATAACTCTCTCATACGATATCCGAATTCGACGATTCGTTTTGCTACGGCTCCGTAATTTCAATATGGATCTAATGCGTCAATCAAAACTGAATTTGAAGTTCATTTGGTTATTGGGATACCACATATACGCGAAGTAATGATGTCGTTGAAACACTATTGATGTCAAAATAATGCGGTTCTGCCCCATAGGTCTCCTTTGATACTCGAATATGTTATTCCCGAATACCGTTGTCGCACTTTAAAAATTAAATCATTAGAATATTTTAACGGGGCCTTACAGTTTCCCCCGCTTAAGATTATTCGTCCTCGAATGAGGGTTAGGATTCTCCATAGACACCCAATGTGACTTAAATCCTCATCCACACTCCAATAGTTCCAAATTTTACTAACTCCAAAAATATCGCCAGATTCTCCCCTGTGACTAAGCCTATCTACCTGTCAAAGAATCTCAGAAACCAATCCTACAACATATACATAATCCGATGACGCAATATAACATGAAAACAACATCAACCTTGGATTCATAAGCAAAATATATTACTAGAAAAGGAACACCCTTAGCATAAGCTGTACAAATGATATGTAATTCATCGGGAACAATTTCATAGAACGATTACATAGCTATTCAAACAAATAAGGGTACTTCTTCTTGATTTCTTCCTTGGCCTCCCATGTGGCTTCTTCAACCTGCTGGTTTTGCCACAACACTTTCACGGGGGCAATTTCTTTATTTCTTAATTTTCGGACTTGCCGATCAATAATAGAAATCGAAATCTCTTCGTAAGTCAATTTCTCATTTACCTCAATAGTCTCAACCGGAACAATGAGTGTCGGATCTCCAACTACTTTCTTCAACATAGACACATGAAACACCGGGTGTACTAATGACATCTCAGGAGGTAGCTCAAGCTTGTACACCACCTCACCGATCCTCTGAATAATTTTGTACGGTCTGACATACCTCAGACCCAATTTTCCTTTCTTACCAAATCAACCTTCATGGGGGAAACTTTCAAGAATACCCAATCATCTTCTTTGAACTCCAAATCCCTACGACGAACATCTGAATAGGATTTCTGACGACTCTGAGTAGTTTTCAACCGCTCCTTAATTATTTTAACTTTTTCCGTAGCTTGATGCACAAGGTCTGGCCCTATCAAATATGCTTCCCCAATTTCGAACCACCCAATGGGAGATCTACATCTCCTACCAAATAAATCCTCGAACGGTGCCATTTGAATGCTAGCATGATAACTATTGTTATATGCAAATTCTATGAGTGGTAAATGATCATCCCAGCTACCTTTGAAGTCTATAACACAAGCGCGCAACATATCCTCAAGCGTCTGAATAGTCCGTTCTGCCTGCCCGTCAGTCTGCGGGTGAAAGATTGTACTAAGATTCACCTGAATACCCAAACCTTGCTGAAATTTCTTCCAAACATTAGCAGTGAATTGTGCTCTCCGATCAGAAATGATGGAAACTGAGGTTCCATGCAACCTGACTATTTCTTTGATATATAACTGAGCATATTGCTCCACTATGTTGGTAGACTTAACTGGCAAAAAGTGTGCTGACTTCGTGAGTCAATCCACAATCACCCAAATTGAGTCAAACTTGCGCGGAGTGCACGGTAATCCTACCACAAAGTCCATATTAATCATTTCCCATTTCCACATTAGAATTTCTATGTTCTGTGCCACCCCACCGGGCCTTTGGTGTTCGGCCTTTACTTGCTGACAATTCGAACATCTTGCCACTAAGTCTGCCACATTCCTCTTCATATTATTCCACCAATAGACTTCCTTAAGATCATTATACATTTTTGTAGAACCTAGGTGCACGGAGTATCTAGAAGTGTGAGCTTCAGTCAAAATTCTTTCACGGAGACCATCCACATTTGGAACACATAGTCGCCCTTGGTACCTTAGTGTACCATCATCCATGCCAAGAGAAAAGGCCATGGTATTATGTTTATGAATCCCCTCTTTCAACTGCACCAACAATGGATCGTTGTATTGCTTCTCTTTGACTTCCACAACAAGCGATGATTCCGCCCTATTTTGCATAATTACCCCTCCTTAACTAGAGTCCGTAAGACGAACTCCCAAACTAGACAATCGGTGAACTTCTTTGGCCAATGGCCTTTGATATGCCTCCAAGTGTGCTAAGCTACCCATAGATTTTCGGCTAAGAGCATCCGCCACAACCTTAGCTTCCCTGGATGATATAGAATATTGATGTCGTAATCCTTATGTAACTCAAGCCATCTTCTCTGCCTTAGATTCAATTTCTTGTATTTTCAAATATATTGAAAGATCTTTTGGTCCGTGAATATGTCCACCTGGACCCCATACAATTAATTACGCCAAATCTTTAATGTAAACATCACAGCCGCAAGTCCTAAGTCATGTGTTGGATTGTCTTTCTCATGATTCTTGAGTTGCCTAGAGGCATAAATGATCATCTTATCTTTCCATATTCCATCATTAGGGGAACATCTTTATCCGATTTCTCTTTCATATGACCTCCTAGGATTTGAGTTCTACAAAACTTTCCTTGATACGGTTACAATATTATTAGTACTTGTAACTTGTTTTCCCAAGTTTCTCAACAAAAGACATTACTAGGTCTGTTTTCTTATTGGACCATCTAATTCAAATGAATAACATCTACTAGCATATGTGCACACACTGATAACATCAACCTGCATGGCATTGCCTCAATATGTGAAGTAACATTGTGCTAAGATATTTCTTAGCCGCCCTTTTCCCTTATTATAAGTCTTATAGGCTTTTAAGAACCACTCTACTTCCCTTGTGAACATTCTCATGATTCCTCTTTACTGCTAAATACTTCCCAAAACACATA
>AWOL01S0123244.1:0-16539 GCA_000715115.1 Nicotiana otophora
TAATAATAATAATAATAATAATAATAATAATAATAATAATAATAATAATAAAGGCAGGATAAAGCAACCAGTTACATGCACAAAAGACAACAAGAATACCATTAATATCACTCAATAATTAATAAACACAATTACACCCAATTAAATCAAGTTTTTCAAATAAATNTTTCACATATAATTCTTCCAGATAACTCTCTTTCAAATATAATTTTCTCAAATAATTATTTTTCAAATATAATTCTTTCAATAAATCTTTTCAAATATAATTTCCTCAAATAAATATCTTTCAAATAAAATTCTTTCATATAATACTTTCTAAGTAAAAATCCTTCCAAATATATATTTTGAATATAATTCTTTCAATTAAAAATACGGGTCTCAACTCATTTTCATATTTTTACGGCACCTCATGCCAATAATTAAATCATCATATTTTCCCGGCACCTCGTGCCCTCATTTTATCTCACAACTGCACGGATAATTCACGTGCCACATATCATTACCATTTCATCACAGTATCTCGTGCCCACATTTCATATCACAACTGCACGGATAATTCACGTGCCAAATATCATCATTATTTACTCACGGCATCTCGTGCCCATATTTCAATTTATAATCCGCCTGGCAATAGCCACAGGTTCTCAATTTCAACATAAAACAGATTGTTATCAATTTACTATCAACAACACCAATTGCACAAGGCATAAAAAAAATATAAGAAAAATCACAACATCACATAAATATCATCAACACCACACCCTCACATCATCACATATCGTCCTTGACAATATCCACCCGTATCGCTCTTATTGCCACCCTTATCACTCATATAGCCACCGTTATTGCTCCGTCCAGACAATATCAATAGCCACCATTATCGCTCATATTGCCACCATTATCGCTCCTATAGCCACTCTTATCGCTCAGACCATACAATATTCAAACAAGCACAACAACCGTGAAATCCCACCCTTATACCCACATAATATCAACGGTGAAATGCCACCCTTATCTCCCCAGAATAGTAATTCACACAACACAACAATTTACATGGGAAATTAACACGACAATATAATAAAATCAATTCATATCATAATTTTTCCAATGGCCACAACCAAATTCCAAAGATATAACAAAATCAATTAATTTCACAACAAATAGCCCAAGGCTCTACACAATGTACATAGCACCAAAAAACAATCAATAAAGATAGAAATTACTCAGCATAAAGCTCGCTTAAATTAATTATTTGCATAAGAAGATTCATATTGGAATTAATTTCCAAGAAATATTAAACCAACAATATTCACGAAATTTCATAAATATTTCAAGTAACAATCACATCAAATTATCATATAAAAACAAATACAACAATAAGGATTTAGGCATGGCAAACAGATGATTTAATAATTTTCCACAATTTCCCAATTTACTACACAATAATTCCTAAGACTTTAATTCAATAAATTTTGCACGTATAAGCCCGAGTACATACTCGTCACCTCGCGTACACGGCTTTTCACATTTCACAAATAGCACATAAGACTCAATGCCTACGGGGTAATCTCCCACTCAAGGTTAAGCAAGACACTTACTTTTTTGAAGTTAGGCCGATATTTCAAAATAGCCTTCTTGCTTGAATTGGCCTCCGGACAGCTCAAATCTATCCAAATTAATTGTATAACTTCATTAAAATTCATCGGAAAGAATTCTGGATGATAATATGTCGACTTAAAATTTTATTCCAAAATAAATCAACAAAAGTCAATGCGGGGCCCGCCCATCGGAACCCGACAAAATATCCATGAAATTCAAACACCCATTCCGATACGAGTTCAACCGTACCAATTTTATCGAATCCCAATAACAACTCGTCCTCCAAATCTTAAATTTTCGTTTTTGGAAACTTTTGTAAAAATCTTGATTTCTTCTATTTAAATCCGAACTAAATGATGAATATAATCATAGATTCATGAAATATAATCACTTTAGGATATAGAACACTTAACCCAACCTAGCTTGTGAAAAATCCCTCCAGAATCGCCCAAATCCGAGCTCCAAAAATTCCAAAACGAAATGCCAAAAATGACCATTTTTGGTCCTTATGGTTCTGCCCAGTTTCGCACATGCGGACTAATTTTCGCAACTGCGTGCTCGCTTTTTCGAGCGAAATCTCGCTTCTGCGAAGTCACTGCCCAGCCACAAAGCGCGCACCTGCGGAGCCATTTCCGCTTCTGCGCTGATCGCAGGTGCGCATCATTTCCGCTTTTGCACTGCCTCATCGCTTCTGTGTAGCAAATATCACACCTGCGATTGCACAGGTGCGAAAGGTTGTCCGCATCTGCGACCTTCGTCCAGCTCTGCCCAGCTCCCTTCTGCGAAGAAATCCTCGCTTATGCGAGGTCGCACCTGCGCCCAAAATTCCGCAGGTGCGAATCCAACATTTGTTGCCATTTTCCAGCAGCTTCTTCCAAGTCCGAATTGCTCTGTTAACCTTCTGAAATCCACCGAGGCCCCCGGGACCTCAACCAATTATACCAACATGTCCCAAAATACAATACGAACTTAGTCGAGGATTCAAACAAAATCAAACAATGCCGGAATTACGAATCAAATTATAAGTTTTCAAATCTTTCAACTTCTATATTTTGCGCCGAAACATATAAAAACAATCCGGAATGACTTCAAATTTTTCACACAAGTCATAATTGATGTAATGGAGCTATTCCCATTTCCGAAATTAAAATGCGACCACGTTATCAAAATTTCACCCTTCGGTCGGATTTTTTCCAAAATCTTATATTTTCTAGCTTTTGCCAAAATGTGTCGTATTGTCCTACAGACTTCCAAATCCAAATCCGAGCATACGCCTAAGTCCAAAACCATCATATGAAGCTATTTCCATCATCGAAATTCCATTCTGGGGTTGTTTGCTCAAACGTCAACTCCCCGGTTAACTCTTTCCATTTAAGCTTCAAAATAAGAATTTTTCTTTAAATTAAATTTCGAATCTTCCGAAAACCAAACTCGACCACACACGCGGGTCATAATATATAATGTGAAGCTTCTCGAGACCTTAAATCACTAGACGATTCGTAATTTCTTAAAATAACAAGTTGGGTCGTTACAGGATAATTCTTCAATATACATATGAATGTATAATATCTCAGTTACAAGGTATGCCAAAGCTTGTCTTTTACAGAAATGTAGTCATCCTATTTATAGTGGGGGATCCTACTTTAGATATAATTAAAAATACATAGTGGGAAACCCATGCTAAATCAGTTTTTCCCTAATTCCCGCCAAGATTCTCTCCCTTAGTGCGGTTGCAACAACTTTTTTCTGTGAGTTCGATCTTGATCGAACTCGGTGTTGGTCGGTATTGGTTTTAGAGCTCGATGCAGATTTGAGCTCGATGCAGACTCGGGGATCCAGTATTGACATGGGTTCGGTATTGGTTGGCCTCTGGTTGTTAAGTTCGATTCTATTTCTTCTTAATATAGTTCGATTTGGACTCGAGCTCGGTATTTAATCCGACTCTGAAACTCGAAGTTTGTCTGTACCTTCTTCAAATCTCACCTCGCTATTATGAAGACTTTCTTCGGTCCATTATGTTCTCATCTCTATTAGACGGCCGAAATCAGTTTCAACCATATACAGATAGTCCCCTCGTTTCTCGGGAAAGATGTGGAGAGAAACGATACGATTTCTCAACGGCTCGATCAGATATAAGATAATGTTTACATCGTGCTCGATCATGATGTATGTGATAGATGTCCCGTCGGTTTAGTTTTTCAAGGCATTTAATGCGTGTTAGACGATGGTCGGCCATTATTGATACTGAACCGACGTTGCTCAATCTATAAATAACCCTTTTCTTTAACATTTACCATTTTTGCGTCTCAAATCTCCAAATTTTATAAAGTTATTTCTTACATCAAAAACCATTCCTCAGAAAGAAAAAGCTTCTTCTTCACATCTTGTCGTTGACAAAACACTGGCGGAGCCACGACTTGAGGAGTACGTTCCTGGGGCGTGTGTTCTTACCTCTAATTTCAAGGTCGAGAAAGGCTCATCGATTCCCGGACGATGTGAGCCAGTATCGAGAACAACTAAAGAAAGATTGCAATTGGGAGAACAAAGAAATAGTAATCTCGTCTTCTGAAGAAGATATCACCACTTGTGTGAAAGGGTTTTTAAGTTTGTATACTTACCCTTTCACGTTAGGTCCCCTAGACCCTGTTATTATTGATTTCTGTCCTCAATAACAAATAACCCTAGGCCAGATCCAACCTTCTTTTTGGCGGATCGTTATTTGGATCCGTTACATTGTGAACAAAAATGAGGGGATGCCTCTCACCCTCGACCATCTCATTCGATTGTACTGCCCTCTCTCCTTTCGAAGCGGGTTAATAAAACTTCAGTGTCGGGCTACCAAGGTTCTATTCTCGAGCATAGACAAGGACAGGGATCGAGGATGGATGGGCAAGTTCGTCCGAGTGAAGACTTTAGACCTCATTCCGATCGAAAAGATGCCATTTCCCGCGGAGTGGAACATGAAGCGTAAGTGTAATTCTGTTGTTATCTTCTACTATTTTTACCCTTTATTTTTATTCTCACCGATATCCCTTTTTTGTGATGCAGTGGTTCCTTGGATGCTAGGTGTGGTTCCTGACCTCAAGAACTGGGTACGGGATCTAGCT
This sequence comes from Nicotiana otophora, assembly GCA_000715115.1. Lineage (NCBI taxonomy): Eukaryota > Viridiplantae > Streptophyta > Magnoliopsida > Solanales > Solanaceae > Nicotiana > Nicotiana otophora. The sequence goes on from AWOL01S0123244.1 coordinate 4,707, forward strand.
TCGACCTCCACATATGCCGAGCGCTCATGGCGTGATTTGTCAAAGGGCCGATGGGAGGCCAAAAATCATGATAAGCTTCTTTCTTGTATCTTTGGTAGTTCAAACGAGATGTTTTCCATATGCTTAAATCAATTTTCTTGTATGTATGTATGGGCAAAGATGCGGTTTTGAGGCCCCCATCTGTCGACGAAGAGGCTTCATCTTCCGAAGATCGAAAACTGAAGACGAGGATGGCTCGTAAGACGAGGAAGAATACCATTCCTTTGACTGTAGAATCAGTTCTGCATCTAAGGTATGCAAACGAAGAAAAATAAGAAAACGACGGGTCCGTGCTGGCGGTCCAAATGAAGAAAACCATCGATGCCCCAAAGGCAGCTGAATCAACGATGATTTATAAAGCTCCACCTCGAATTGGGGAGATATCAGAGGAAGGTTTGAGCAGGGTCCCCGAATCATTAGAGACCGAGGATGTTTCCCACCGAAGTCAACAAACGGTGGGTATATCAGAAGGGGTCAGTCCTGAAGCTCTCCGAACTGAGGAGAATGCCCCAAGCGAGTTGCTTGGGGAAATAGTAATTGGAGACTCGCTGCTTTTTCTGAAGGGGCAATTCGGGAAGCCCAAGCTTTGGGTGCCCTCAAGATAAATCGGTCTTATGAAGGGGAGGACCCTTTCTATGATTTGTTTATAGGGGTCGAGGACGCTCTTGGCCCTAGTGATGTGTCGGGCCTTTTCTGTGAAGTGCAACAAGCTCTGAATCGGGTAATCTTTAACTCTCTTCGTTGATATTACTTTTATGTTTGCTACTCTCATCAAGACCAGACCGACCTGACTGAGCAGGTAATGATAATATTAAGAACTCATGCACTTGATTCAGGATTGGAGGATAATATTTCGATCTCACAGGTGAAACAGAAGCTCAAGATGATCAGGAAGCTTCGTGAGGAACTTGATATGATAAGGGCGTAGACCATGGTATGGAAAGATGGAATGGACCGTCTTGCTGCAGATAAAGAAATTGTCCGGGTCCAATTGTCATCGACTGCGAGCCAACTTCAAGGCATGAAGGAGAAGAACTTGGTTCAAGCGAGAAGAATAAATGAACTCGAGGCTTGGTTGGCCTCCGAACTTGCCAAGGCCAAATCTAATTCCGAGGAAGAAAAGGTTAATGCGGATGCATTCGTGGCCGTCTATCGGGCCGATGCTGAAGCTGCTCAGGCACAGGAAAGAGAGGCAGCCGAGACTGCCAACACTCGAGCACATTGGGTTGCTGAACTTGCTAAATGCCGATCTCGGAGGGAGACCCTTTAAGAGATCCATGCTCGAGGTTTCGATCTCTCCGAAGAGATAAAAAGGGCTAAAGAGCTCGAACCTGATGCTGAAGCCTTGGCTTCCGATGAAGATGATGATGATGGCGATGATGGGAGCAATAGTGGGTCCGGGAGCAGGGAGGAGCCCGATGGAGAAGAGACTGTCCTCGTAGATAACCAAGAAACTTACCCCTTAGTTTCCGTTTTGGTTTTTTGTGTAGGGTCATGTTCGGATATTGTAAACATTCTTGTATATATATAAAGATATTTTCTTTTCCCGACTTGCCTCTATTTTATTCTCTTCCTTGTGAAGATTTTGTTTCATTCATGCCTTTTGAAGGTTTTCATAAGGATTTAGGTAATTTGATCGAATTTGAACCTTGTAGCCTTTATAACCGAGTAAGTGCTTGCTCAAACTCGAAATAAGGTAGCCCGTAGGCTTAGTAGTCGAGTGAATGATTGCTCGCATTCGAATTAATATAGCCCGTAGGCTTAGAGGTTGAGTTAGTGATTTGAATTCGAGGTAATGTAGCCCGTAGGCTTAATAGTCGAGTGAGTGCTTGCTCGAACTCAGAGTAAGAGTAGACCGTAGGCTTAGTAGTCGAGTGAGTGATTCGAACTCAAAGTAATGTAGCTCGTAGGCTTAATGGTTAAGTGAGTGATTGCTCGAACTTGAAATAAGAGTAGCCCGTAGGCTTAGTAGTCGAGTGAGTGTTTACTCGAACTCGAAGTAATGTAGCCCGTATGCTTAATGGTTGAGTGAGTGATTTCTCGAACTCAAAATAAGAGTAGACGTAGTCTTAGTAGTCGAGTGAGTGTTTACTCGAACTCGAAGTAATGTAGCCCGTATGCTTAATGGTTGAGTGAGTGATTTCTCGAACTCAAAATAAGAGTAGACGTAGTCTTAGTAGTCGAGTGAGTGCTTGTTCGAACTCGAAGTAACGTAGCCCGTAGGCTTAATGGTTAAGTGAGTGATTTTTGGAACTCAAAAGAAGAGTAGCCTATAGGCTTAGTAGTTGAGTGAGTGCTTGCTCGAACTCGAAGTGACGTAGCCCGTAGGATTAATGGTTGAGTGAGTGATTTCTCGAACTTAAAATAAGAGTAGCCCGTAGGCTTAGTAGTCGAGTGACTGCTAGCTCGAACTCAAAGTAATGTAGCTCATAGGATTATTGGTTGAGTGAGTGATTTATCGAACACAAAATAAGAGTAGCCCGTAGGCTTAGTAGTCGAGTGAGTGCTTGCTCGAACTCGAAGTAATGCAGCCCGTAGGCTTAATGGTTGAGTGAGTGGTTTCTCGAACTCAAAAAAAGAGTAGCCCATAGGCTTTGTAGTCGAGTGAGTGCTTGCTCGAACTCGAAGTAACGTAGCCTATCGGAACCCTATTGTTATGAAGTAACTTTCTTGCATCGAACTTGATATATTTGAGGGGTAATGCCCCCCAGTATTCGAGGTCGATTATAAAGAGGCCTCGGATACTGTTGAATTGTTCTAAGTTAGCACGATCAATGGTTGCCTCATTAGAAACCTTGCCAAAAAAACTATTTGGGATAAAACTGGTCTAAGGAAAAAAGAGTGCAACGTGTGCTTTCAGACCTAGGGCTTCGTGTTGAATGATCCATCCTTGTTCCTGATGGAACTCCTGGAATGGTTAGTTTCGAAATATAAACGAACATGGGAGGGTCGTACCTTAGCAGTAGTATCGTTTTAGGTGTGACACATTCCAATTGCTTGGTAGTTGTTTTCCATTTATAATACCTAGCTTGTAGGATCCTTTACCGATGTTTTCGAGAACCTCATATGGTCCTTCCCAGTTTGGACCCTGTTTTCCTTCATTTGGATTTCGGGTGCTGAGGGTGACTTTCCTTAGCACTAAGTACCCGATTTTAAAATGGCGAAGATTGGTTCTTCGATTATAGTATCTTTCGATTTGTTGCTTTTGGGTGGCCAATTGGACGAGAGCAGCTTCTCGTTTTTCATCCAATAATTCGAGGCTAGTATTCATAGCCTCATAATTTGACTCTTCTGTTGTATATCGAAACCCGGCACTAGGTTCCCCGACTTCGACTGGAATCAAGGCTTCAGAGCCATATACTAAGGAGAACGGGGTTGCCCCCGTACTAGATTTTGATGTTGTTTGATATGCCCAAAGAACTTCGGGTAGAATTTCTCTCCATTTTCCTTTAGCGCCGTTCAACCTTTTCTTTAGGTTTTGAATGATAATCTTGTTTGTCGATTCGGCCTGTCCGTTCCCACTAGGGTGATATAGTGTTGATAATATCCTTTTTATTTTTTGGTCTTCGAGGAATTTCGTTACTTTGCTGCCGATAAATTATTTCCCATTGTCACAGACTATTTCGGCGGGTATCCCAAATCGACATACGATATGTTCCCATATGAAGTCTATAACCTCTTTCTCTCTTACTTTCACGAACGCCTATGCTTCAACCCATTTAGAGAAATAGTCAGTCATAAATAAAATGAATTTAGCTTTACATAGGGCCGAAGGTAGAGGACCAACGATATCCATTCCCCATTTCATGAATGGCCATGGGGATAGGACTGAGTGAAGTTGCTCTCCGGGCTGATGGATCATCGGTGCAAACCTTTGAGATTTGTCACATTTTCGAACAAACTCCTATGCATCTTTGTCCATATCGATCCAATACTATCCTGCTCTAATTATTTTTCAGACTAATGAATCGGCACCGGAATGATTTCCACAAGTACCCTCGTGAATCTCACGTAGGATGTAGTCGGTTTCTCCTGGACCTAAGCATACTGTAAATGGTCCATCGAATGTCCTTCGGAATAATGTTCCATCTGCAGTCAATGTGAATCGAGCAGCTTTGGTTCGTACGGCCCTCGAATATTTAGGGTCCGATGGGAGCTTTCCGTTCTTCAAGTATTCAATATACTTATTCCTCCAATCCCAGGTTAAGTTTGTATAATTTATCTCGGCATGACCTTCCTCGATCACGGATCTCGAGAGTTGAACGACTGTCCCCGAGATGATCTCATCTTCCTCGACCGATGTTCCCAAATTTGCAAGTGCATCGGCCTCACTATTTTGTTCTCGAGTGATATGCTGTAAAGTCCACTCTTTGAAACAGTGCAAAGTTACCTGCAGTTTGTCCAAATACCTTTGCATTCTATCCTCTCGAACCTCAAAGGTTTTGTTTATTTGATTTACCACCAGTAAAGAATCACACTTGGCTTCAAGGACTTCTTCTCCCAAGCTTTTAGCTAGCTCGAGACCTGCAATCATGGCCTCATACTCGACCTCGTTATTAGTCAACCTAGTAGTTTTGATAGTTTGCCTAATAGTGCTACACGTAGGCGGCTTTAAAACTATGCCTAGCTCGAACCCCTTCACGTTTGAAGCCCCATTTGTGAAAAGGGTCCATACCCCCGATGATGTACCCGATTTCAACAAGAGTTCCTTTTCTAATTCAGGTACGGGTTGGCGTGAAATCGATCACGAAGTCCGCTAAAATTTGAGACTTGATGGTCGTCTGGGGTTGATATTCGATATCGTACCCACTGAGTTCGACGGCCTATATGGTCAATCGGCCTAATAGTTCGGGCTTGTGCAAAATATTACGAAGTGGGTAAGTGATTAATACACATATTGGGCGATATTGAAAGTATGGTCTTAACTTTCTAGAGGTGCTTATCAGTGCAAGTGCCAATTTCTCTAAGTGTGGATATCTAGTTTCTGCTTCCCCTAAGGTTCGACTTACATAATAAATGGGAAATTGCGTACCTTTTTCTTCTCGAACCAGGAGACCACTTACCGCGATTTCTAATACTGTCAAGTATAAGAAAAGTTTCTCGCCTTCTTTTGGAGTATGAAGCAGTGATCGGCTCGATAGGTATCTCTTTAATTCCTCTAATGCATGTTGATATTTCGCGGTTCAGGCGAAATCGTTTTTATTTTTGAGTAGAGAGAAAAATCTATGACTTCGATCTGACGACCTTGAAATGAATCGGCCTAAGGCAGCAATCCGCCTTGTTAGCCTCTGCATGGCTTTTACACTGTCCACGATGGCGATATTTTCGATGGCCTTGATTTTATCGGGGTTGATCTCTATCCCCCGATTCGATACCATGAAGCCGAGGAACTTTCCCGAACCAACCCCGAAAGCACATTTCTCGGGGTTGAGCTTCATGTTGTATTTCCTTAAAATCTTGAATGTTTCCTACAAATGAGCCAAATAGTCCCCTGTGCACAGGAACTTAAATAGCATGCCATCAATATAAACTTCCGTTGATTTACCTATTTGTTCCTCAAATATTTTATTTACTAGGCATTGGTAAGTAGCTCCTGCATTTTTTAGCCCAAAGGGCATCACATTATAACAATATGTTCCATACTTGGTGACAAATGAAGTATTTTCCTAGTCTTCCGGGTTCATTTGTATTTGATTATACCCCGAATAGGCATCGAGAAAAGTAAGGACCCCGTGGCCGGCCGTGGCATCGATCATGCGATCGATGTTGGGCAGCGGAAAAGAATCTTTGGGGTACGCCTTGTTTAATTCCTTATAATATACACACATTCTAAGTTTGTTTCCTTTTTTAGGGATTACAACTACATTGGCTAACCATTCAGGGTATTTCACCTCCCGAATGGACCCTATTTTAAGAAGTTTAGTTACCTCGTCCTTTATGAATGCGTGCTATACCTCGGACTGGGGTCTTCTCTTTTGCTTCACTGGTTTGAACCTATGGTCCAGGCTTAGCCGATGCATCGTTAAATCCAGTGGGATCCATGTTATATCTAAATGGGACCAAGCAAAACAATATATGTTATCTATAAGAAATTGAATAAGCCTTTTCCTGAGTTTGGGGGTTAATCTCGTTCCCAGGTATACCTTTCGTTCAGGAAAATGCTCTATTAGTATGACTTGCTCCAGTTCTTCAATAGTTTATTGGGTAGCACCAGAATCATCGGGGACCACGAAGGATCGAGGGATCCTTCGATCATCATCTTCGTCAATCTTCTGATTTTCTGGTTGGGTTGAAACTGACGTCTGTGATTGCTATTTGGCATCTCGTTTCCCCTTTGAGTCCGACCTCTTTGTTGACGGAGGTGAGGATATTGGAATTTTTTCTTCGACGGCAAACATATCTCTCGCGGTCGGTTGTTCCACGTACACTATTTTGACTCCCTCCGATGTTGGGAATTTAAGAACTTGGTGGAGGGTCGAAGGTACAACTCTCATATTGTGGATCTATGGCCTTCCAAAAAGGGCGTTGTACCTCATGTCGCCTTCGATTACGTGGAACTTCATTTCCTGGATGGTCCCGGCCACGTTTATCGGCAGAATTATCTCGCCTTTGGTGGTTTCACATGCCATATTGAATCTGTTTAGAACGAGGGTTGCGAGTACGACCTGGTCCTGTAGACCGAGATGTTCTACAACCTTCGATCAAATAATATTGGCCGAGTTACCTGGATCAATTAACACACGCTTAACTTTAGTTTTATTCATAAGTATAGATATTACCAGTGCATTGTTGTGAGTTTGCATGACTCCTTCTACATCTTCAGCATTAAAGGACAATGTTCCTATGGGTGCGAAACCCTAAGTTCGGGGTCGTTTGTCTCCCGAGACTGATGTTTTAGTGTGTTTAAGCACCGGCCCTTAAGGGGTATCGACGCCACCGATGATCATGTGGATGATGTGTTGTGGTTCTTCCTATTCGTTTTGTTTACCGAAATCCCTTTAAAATAGTTTTTGGCCATGTGGCATAAAGATTCTCGAAAGTGCCCTTTATTGAATAACCGAGCTACCTCCTCTCTTAGTTTCCTGCAATCTTCCGTTCTGTGGCCATGGGTACCATGATATTCGCACATTTGATTGGGATTCCTCTGGGCAGGATTGGTCTGCATGGGTCGAGTCCATTTAGTGTATTTGATGCATCTGATAGCCGACACGATGGCGGATGCATCAATGCTAAAGTTATACTCCGATAACCGTGGTGCTTCCTTAGGTCCGGTAGGCCTGTCAAACCCATTTCTGTTCATCAGTCCCCGAGACCCCTGACCTCGATCACTTTTCTTTATTGCCTTATCTGGGGTTACGTCTCGATTCATTGATCCTGTGGTTTCCACTATATAGTCAGTATCGGTCCCTGATCGGACCTTGTTCTCGATAGGTGTCCGTTCTAGCAATGGGTTTAGAACCCAACTGATCATCTTCGACTCTAATTTTTGACTGGTACCGATTATGCACGTCGGCCCAAGTAATAGCTGGGTACTCAATCAGGTTATGCTTCAACCATCGTGAAACCGTCAAACTTCGTTCGTTCAAACCTTGAGTGAAAGCCTGAACAGCCCAATCGTCTGTGACTGGTGGCAGATCCATTCATTCCATTTGAAAACGAGATACGAACTCCCTTAGCATCTCGTTATCCTTTTGTCTTACCTTGAACAGGTCCGACTTCCTGATCTCGACCTTTATGGCCCTGACATGTACTTTTACGAAGGAATCTGCAAGCCTAGCAAAAGAATCGATTGAATTAGATGGTAAATTATGATACCATATCATTGCTCCCTTTGACAAGGTTTCACCGAATTTCTTCAACAATACGGATTCGATTTCATCGTCCTTTAGGTCGTTCCCTTTGATGGCACATGTTCAAGAGGTGACATGTTTGTTGGGGTCAATAGTTCTGTTATATTTAGGAATCTCGGGCATGCGGAATTTCTTTGTGATCGGTTTAGGAGCCGCGCTTGGGGGGAAAGGCTTTTGTAAGGATTTTTTGGAATCTAAGCCCTTCAATATCGGTGGTACCCCCGGGATCTGATCCACCCTGGAGTTATATGTTTTCACATTTTTGTCGTTTGCCTCGATCCTCCTTTCTCATGATTCTATTCATTTGGTCAGTTCTTCAAACATCTTAACAATTTCGGGATTAATACCCGACTCTTGCTCATTTGACCTTACTATAGCTTGTTCCATTCTGTGGGCGATTTCTCGGGGTGGACTTGGCTCCGGCCTGCTCGGTATCTGGGTTTGACTCTGTAACTGAGCTATTGCTGTCTGTTGAGATTGCAACATTTCGAAAATTATGCGCAAGCTGACGCTGTTTTCTTCGACGTTATGGGTATCTCGAGCTGCGGATCGAGTGCCACCATGAATGCTATTTTCAGGTTCAGAATGTAGGTTTGCCTCAATGGCTACATGCAAATTCACGTCTAATGGAACTTCGACTCGAGCTTCAACGGTGTCGACAAGCGGCCTTTCGGTCCTGGGCGTTAAGTTGTTGTTCTCACCTTGAAGACCAGCTTCATTGTCGATAGGCAAGGCCATTTAATTGATAGCTCGTCGTTGCTAATCCGAAATCAAAGACACTTTCGGAACAAGCAAAAAATGGCATGTTTTGTGGATTCGTATCAAATAACCACTGTTATCCTTAGCCCCACGGTGGGCGCCAAACTGTTTATTCGAAAAACGGATATAGTTAAATTTGTACGTAGTTCTAAGGGTATATGGTTTAAATTGACACAAATCGTAAGAATAAATAGAAAATATCGAATATTGACTTTAAAGAATGAAAAATAATCATAGTTGGAAAGAAGATGATTTATGGATTAAGCAAGATGAATCAATCTATGAAGCTTAAAAAGGATAATTCTTGAATATAGGAATGTATGATATCTCAGTTACAATGCATGCCAAAGCTTGTCTTTTACATAAATGTAACCATCCAATTTATAGTGGGGGATCCTAATTTAGATAGAATTAAAAATATATAGTAGGGAACCCATGATAAATCAGTTTTTTCCTAATTCCCGCCGAGATTCTCTCCCTTAGTACGGTTGCAACGACTCTTATCTGTGAGTTCGATCTTGATCAAACTCGGTGTTGGTCAGTATTGGTTTTAGAGTTTGATGCGGATTTGAGCTCGATGCCGACTCGGGGATCCGATATTGACCTGGATTTGGTATTGGTTGGCCTCTGGTTCTTAAGCTCGATTTTGCTGCTTCTTAGTATAGTTCAATTTGGACTCGAGCTTGATAATGGCGTCAAGATCGGTATTTAATACGACTCCGAAACTCGAAGTTTGTTCGTGCCTTCTTCAGATCTCACCTCGATATTACGAAGACTTTCTTCGGTCCATTATGTTCCCATCTCGATCAGGCGTACGAAGGCTGAAATCAGTTTCGACCGTATACAACTACTAATATGCTACCTTGTATAGTTCAAGTTTGCATTAATGCAGGTTATATATGTACCTCCATATTTTCTTCATAACAAATTTTAGAGCAAATTGGGAGCAGTCATTGTTTTGAGGAACTGGTATCCAGCTTGTTTCTCTACACGTTAGTAGTAGAGAGAAAGAACACTTTAGTAGTAATCAAATTAACCTTAAAGCTGAACAAAAATAATTTGGAAGTCGAGTTGATCATAGACCTTTAAAAACAAACAAGAAGCTTCAAGATGTAGTTTGAACAAAACTACCAATGAAGTTGCAAGGATCAGCAAGTGAAACAGGTCCTCTTATGCATTTACCTGGTTAAATGAACAACACAATACAAGCAAAATTGAACTAGGGTACAAAAGCACATTGCCTAAGGGGGATGTCAAATGAAAGTATATTAATTTAATTGAATATCGTCAATGCACACACAATGATCACTCTGGTCATCTTAGTTATGGATGCATATCCAAGTTTAAAGCCTTTGAGAAAAATGGTAAACATATGAAGTTAAAATGGGCTAGAGAAGATAGGATTTACTCTACATCTCAAAGGAAAGAACCCGAAAATGTTTGGATGTCTAAAAGTAACAAATAATTACTCTACATCTCAAAGGAAAGAACCCGAAAATGTTTGGATGTCTAAAAGTAACAAATAATCTCTCTTGCAAGCTAAGGTGAGAGGGAGAAAATTTCTTCACCTTGACAGCTTTCCAAGGAGGGAAAGTGGCATTTGGCAACGGTAAGACAGGTGAAATGATTGATATAGGTAAAAAAGGATATACACTCTCCCATGCTATAGATAATATTTGTTTGTTAATGGTTTAAGGCATAACGTATCGCATAACTATGTGATAAGAGGCAATAGAGTTGAATTCACTTCTGATGGTTGCACTATTATGGATGAACTCGTAGAGCCCATAACGAGTTCCTAAAGTTGTCTTAGGAATTCAATTAATGGTACCCAGACATCAAGTTAATCTTAAAAAAGAAAGCACTCTATAATGATCAAACGGGTAATCAATATGTGATAAAGGATACTTGCACACGAAGTGCAGAGTGTAGTATGAGTAGAATCGACCCCGTGTACTCAATATGAAACAAGCTTAACCTCGAACTAAAAGCAGTGACGAGTTAGGCAAGGTCCGAGGCATACTTTCCACAGCCAATAATAACAATAACAACAAAATAATAGCCTATGAAAGAGAATAACTCAATGATACCAAACTCATCTTAACACAATAAGAGAAAAACTAGACATGCTTTTCAGGTATAACAATCAAGGCACAAATCTCATATAATTTACTTAAACAGGTATTTAACAGGATAAAACTGTGATATCAAGCTCTAATCCTTAAGTACAGTTACCAAAGACCAACTAGCGTGAGTGATAATACAGCTCCACGCATGCAAGTCAGTCATACATGCCAGATCAATAATTTATTTACAGTTAAATCATCAAGTATAAACAAATATCAACACATTCGTCCACAATGCCCCATAAACATACTGTAAGTACGCTCACGGTGCCTGGCTCAAAGCCCATGGACCCTAACATACACACGCATACACACACTCAGTATTTTACGGATGCCTGACATAAGTCCCTCTCAAGAACATATGTATGACCTTGTGCCTGCGCCCACGGTTAATACCTGACTCCGGAGGGGCAGGTCCTTTCCCAAGCGCTAATCGAATCTAAGTCAACGATCAATATCATCTAGCCTGACATGGAGCCTGATGCATGCATCACCTCAATACGAACATCACTTGGCCCAATATCAGGCCTGGTGTATGCGTCACCTCAATATCAATGCCAACACGACTCTATGACCCAAAATCAGTCATCAATCCGCTCAGGTCTCCATACGCCAATATCTCACAAAAACACAATTCAATAAACAACACTGAATATAATCACGTACCACAATTCAGCTCAAACTCGTGTCATGTATAAGGAAACGAATAACATGTGAGATAACATATCAAAACTGTACAGAGGCAGAGATATAACACGCAGATATAATTATCATGACTGAGCAAAATGACTCGGCTAAGGTAAATAGAACAATATAACAATAATATCCCTACCATGTCTCAAACAATTAAGTAGATAGCCTAGACATGATTTCTAGAATGAATAATAACTCACATAGTCATATAAATGGAAACAATATGATTTCAAAGTAGAATAAGGCATATAATAGCCTAAGAACTACACGGATCATGAGTAATGTCATGGGCTGCTTTCCATCATCGACCCATGACCCCTTGGACGCGCCTCGTGGCGTCCCGGCAAGCCTCCCAACGCCTAGCGC